>JAMKQA010004742.1:0-15386 GCA_024699735.1 Posidonia australis | reverse complement strand
CTTTATGAGATCTTCAAATATTAATGGCTTCATCCTAAAATTAGACTTTAAAAAGGCTTTTGATAACATTAATTGGAACTTTTTGATAGATGCACTTTGTGGAATGGGTTTTGGGGATAAGTGGATCTCTTGGATCCGTATGTGTATATCTACTGCTAAATTCTCTGTTTTAATTAATGGTTCCCCTAAAGGGTACTTTGGGGCCTCCAATGGTTTAAGACAGGGTGATCCCTTATCTCCCTTATTATTTATTATAGCTACAAATGTGTTAAATTGTATGCTGCAAGCAGCCAAGAGAAACAATCTAATTTCTGAGATTAAATTTCCACATGAAGGACCATCTCTGGTCAATCTGCAATATGCAGATGATATCCTATTATTTTTGCCAGACAGTATTGACAACATGATTAATATTAAAAGAATCCTGTGCTGTTTTCAGACTTGCTCTGGTTTAAAAATCAATTTTCATAAATCTTCCCTTACTGGTGTGGGAGTAACTCAGGATTCAATTTTATCCTCTTGCAATATTTTGGGATGTGGTAAGGTTGACCTCCCCCTTATGTATCTAGGATTGCCTCTGCATTATTAAAGAGTCACTAGTAACATGTGGACACCTGTGATAGAAAAGATTTCTAAGAAACTTTCTTTATGGAAGGCCAGGCATTTGTCTTTAGGGGGCAGGTTAGTCTTAGTTAATGCTGTGTTATCAGCAATTCCCACATATTATATGTCGGTATTACATATGCCTGTAAAGATTGAGAAAGTTATAGGTTCTCTCAGAAGCAAATTTTTATGGAATTCTCTGTCCCTAAATCATAAAGGGATACACTTAATTAAGTGATCTAATCTATGTAGATCAAAACAGCAAAATGGTTGGGGAATTATTAATTTAAGAAATTTTAGTGCAGCCTTGAAAACTAAGCTGCTTTGGCACTTTCTTTCTAGCTACCACTGTCCTATTTGGAAAATACTTTTAAGGGTTAGATATCTCCACAGGAGTGGTCCTAGAGCAATTCTGAACTCTTCTGCTTACAACTGTTTCCCTCTGTGGAGCAGTATCAAACAACATTATAATTTTCTTAACTGTTTCACTACTTCCTGTGTTGGTAATGGCAATAACACAATTTTCTAGGATCAAAAATGGTGGAGTGATATTCCTCTGAAAAATATCTTGTCTGGATTATATAGTTTAGCCAAATTTAAGAAGGCTTCTATTAGAGCAACTCTGGACATGTTTAGATTTGACTTTAATAGACTATTTGATTTGGCCTATTGCTATTTGTGTGACCCTACCTTACTTCAAGCTCAGTTAGAATTCTTTGATAACATTATGCAATCTTTGAATCTGGGTGCCAAAGAGGATAATTTGAATTGGTTACCTTCCAAGGATAAAATGTTTTCCGTAAAGACAGCTTACTGTTTACTTAATGATGGTGGTCTTTGCAACCTCTTTTATAGATGTTTATGGAAAAGCAATACCCCACTGAAAATCAAGCTTTTCTCTTGGTTAGTTATTAAAAATAAAAATTTAACAAAGGAAAATTTGATTAAGAGAGGGTGGTTAGGTCCCTCTCTTTGCATTTTTTGTTCTGCACATATTGAAAGCAATAACCATCCGTTTTTAAATTGCATTTTTATCAGGAGTATTTGGAGATTTTTCCTGGCCTCTGATTTATACCCAGGATTTTTTCGAGTTGCGGATTTATTTCAGTCTTCTCCTCATCTAAAATTTGAATTATCATTTTTTGGTTCGACTTTCTTACTTCAAATCATTCTCTGATTGATTTGGAAAGAAAGGAATAATAAGATATTTCGTAATACTGTCAGATCATATACTCTGATCATTCATGATATTATTTCACTAATGTATTTTTAGGTAGAAACGCTTGTTTCAGGCTTTGAGAATGATGAAATGCTTCAATATACTTCTGATATGGCTTCACAAATGGTGGAGCATGCTACTCCTATTATCCCCTCATCCTCAAGAAGCATTCCTGAAGAAACTCCTAGAGTGGATTCAGGAAACTTGCAGAATAATATGGAGGACTTTGAGGCCTGAATCTGAGTTGTGTTTTATAAGAAACTTTCTTCAATTTGTATCTTTTATTGGTACTTCTGTTTTTGAGGGCCTTTTTTGATTCATTTACAGTGGAACTTTAGGTCCGAGGTAATGTATAACTATATCATGACTATGCTTTTATGTGACGTCTTTAGCCTATGAAATGAAAACACTATAAACCATTTCCAAAAAAAATCAAGAGATGCGCCAATGTCGAGCAGAAGCAAAGTTGCTGCATACAAGAAGAAGCCTAAATTATGGAACTCACTCAATCATTTACACGTACCTTACCATACATTATATTCTGACCTGACAACCAGATTAAAAGATGTAAGATTGGCCATTCATATAATTAAAAGAAGCCTTTTGTTTGATACATTCTTGTTGGAAACTCGATTACATGTCTATTCATGCGTCGTATCAAAATAACTACTTTTATTTCGTTGGTTGTTCCTATTCTTTTTGTTGAGATTAGAATGATCCGTTTGAGTTCTACGTGCATGTCTGTTTCTAGGTCATCACTTTGATTAATTGGAACATACTTACTTGGGATCATCATTCATCTTATTCAAGCAAACCATTAATTTCTTCGGATAAAAGGGCAAACCAGTAATGCAACTAAGCAATGGCGGAGTCAAGAATTAAATCAAAGGAGAGGCAGTATTTTGTACTATATATATTATTAATTATAATAAAAAAAATTATTAATAAAAATAAGAATGATTTTTAGAAACATTCTTTCTCTTTTTCTATAAAATACCCAAAAATGTATCTAATAAAATATAGATATTTACAAAAGAAGTCCTAAAAAGATGATTTTCGTCTTCATAAAGTACCCAAAAGTATATCTAACTGTTAAAAAGTATGGATGTTTACAAAAATAGACCCAAAAAGAGAATTTAGTCTTTGATAAAATAGCTAGAAATATATCCATATGATGAAACAAGGATATTTACAAAAAATAAAATCATAAGTCTCATGAATTAACTTTAGTCCTCATTGAAATCGAACCCTTCGCTTAGTTATGTTAATGAAAACTTCAATCAAGATAGTAGCATTAACCGTCTTCGTAAAAAAAATCTCAATATAAACAATCAAATATTTTACAAGAAATGATTCTTTTATCTTGTTACAAAGTCGGATTTTAACAAATTTTATAGTTGAAAATGCTCGTTCAATGGTTGTTGTTAAAACTGAGAAAGTTAACACGGAACGAATCGATCTATTTACAAGATGATAGACCTTTAAATTTTTAATTTCTATCAATATCTATCAAGCTACATATATCTTTCAAGTGGACTTTTTTGAAAGGAGTTTGGTATATGTGTATCGGATGGTGTTTGGTATAAATTTTACATGGTAGTCTTAAACTTTCCTAAAATTTACATGGTAGTTTTCTTGTTACACTAGGAACCATAAATGTGTGACCAAGGAGACTCAAAATTGGATGGGGTATCTACTCCGGTATTATGTTAACCACTACGTTAAAACCAATTA
Source organism: Posidonia australis (assembly GCA_024699735.1). Classification (NCBI taxonomy): domain Eukaryota; kingdom Viridiplantae; phylum Streptophyta; class Magnoliopsida; order Alismatales; family Posidoniaceae; genus Posidonia; species Posidonia australis. The sequence continues at coordinate 11,830 of JAMKQA010004742.1, read as the reverse complement.
ATGTTAATGAATACATAAATATTTACAGATTTAACTTATCCAAGACACCAAATCCAACATAAATGATTTCAAAAAGGCATCACGGGTAGCCTGTAAATTCTGGCACCATCAAACAGCTTCTCGGATTTTAAAAGGAGAAAATGACTTGTCTACACTTCACTTTTGGTTTATTTCTAAATAATCCCTTTACATTTAGATAACCATATGTCTCTCCTCCACTTCAGTGTATTCCATGTCACCCTTTGGAATAGTTTAGACATAATGTCTACTTATAATGTAGGTGGTTTACCTAAAATGACCTTACATGGTTGTGATAATCTTAGTGGCGATCATGGTTGATGACATGCTAGTAACGACAACGACATGATGGGTAGAGCTACATATAAGTAGAAAAGGAGACTGTGTGTGTGTGTGTCTGTGTGTGCAAAAGGTAATACCAAAAAAGTAATACGCGAGTTAAAGAGTTAACTGATGGTCAACTAACATTGAAAGGTGATTTGAAGTAATACCAAAAGATGAAAAAGATGCAGAAGATTGTCCAAATATAAGGAGTTTAGTTGGCATCACAGCAATGGTAAGGAGCGATGTGTCATTTTCTCTTCTAAAATATGAATAGTTTAAACAGTAAAGAAAAGGTTAGTGTTACTATAAGGAATTACAATTACAATATGCACAGCATTGATTTCCAATGATTCGCATGATCAAACAAGTCTATCGTTGCACTCCTCCCACTAGGCAAAAAACAACAGAAGATTATAGGGTCAAAGACACCCAATATGCTAGGCTTCTTGAAAGGATTCATTTGAACAATACTCCAGAGTAGGCAACCAAACCTCTACACGAGTCCCACCAGAACCAAGGGCGGCATCAGGTAAACGAGGTGACCTGACACGGACAACACATCCATAGCTCTCCAAGATCTCACGAGAAACTGTCAAACTTGCAACAAAATTCCATGTCATGTTGTCTTCAATCTTACCATCTGAAAAGAGTTCAGCTCCAAATGGAGTGAGGGAATGCATCTGTGTCTGCAAGCAATCCGAGGATATTTTAAATGGGATCACTGTGATGGTTAAACCAATGATGTTGGTGAAAACTTCAAATCAAGAAACTAATAGTTGTTCTAGGAAATTGTCGTGTTACCATGTAATGCATGTCTGGACCATCGTCATCGATAACAATGAGAGCACCACCTGCCGGTGCTCCGGTAGCAACAATTTGAACTTTTCCACCAACCTGTGTACGCAGGAGAGACCCTTCTATTAGATTGCTCAATGCCTGCCGCAGAGCAGATTCTTCAACAGCAACTTGTGGTGGTAATGAGTGCTCAGAGAATTCTAGCAGTCTTTGCTGCTTGAGGGCAAGGGGGCTTGCTGCTCCAACCAAATCCTCCAATATATTGGAGACACTACAAGGTCTTCCTGACAAGGACAAAGAATGTGAGACGGAAGAATAAAAAAATAAATAGTATCCATGAAAAAAGGAGCTTACTAAGAATGCCTATGACCGAAACCAAAGAACCAGATTGACAAATTTCTTTCCAAATAAAATTAAAAGATACTTTCGTACTTGCGATGTAAGAACAGTTAAATTGAGACCATCCAGAACAAAAGGCTGGAAGATAAGTAAGAAAAATAACGTGCAGGACAATTATTTGCAGAAGATGAATTGAGAAAGCTAGCCTTTGTGAACCTTGAAGGTTACAAATTGCAATGTTCCCACATTCAATTCTTTAAGTTTGCAAGGAGATTGATGCAACACCAAACTCTCTGCATCGCCCATAAAACAGAAATAAAAACTACATGTCAAATTGAGCACGATCCCTTGTCACCAAGTATGTCCATATTTGCAAACAAAGATATTGGATGGTGTTTTGGATCTTGAGAAATCAACAGCACCGAGTGCCCAACTCAGACAAAATAAAAGTGCTGAATAACAGCTGCAACCGTCTTCTGTGTGCATGCTCCTTAAACTATTGACTAGAAGTACGTATTACCATGAAAAAAATTCTTAATTTTTGCTAGCAGTTGATAACGTAAACAAGAATCTACATGAGAATCTCTGTCTGAAGAAGAAATATATTATTCTTATTACATGGCACAAGCAATCATTATCAACTTAGAGGACAACCTTGTAAGCAGGAGGGGAGGGCAGGAAACGACTGACCTGATATCTTGTTTTTGTGGAGCAAGAGCAAGAGGAGGCATGGGCATTTCTGCATCTTTTGCTGCAGAGCTAAAAGGAAGTATAGAATCCACTTTCTTTTCCCTTTTTTCTTGATCCTCACTTGAATGATGATCGGCTAATAGAGATCTCAGAAGTTCCGGATGCCCATAAGTTGAATCATGTAACTTCTTCAAGGTCTCTTCATTATAATGCATGATATTTGCCTGAAATGTTGTCAGGAAACTTTATGATTCGTTGTGATAAAGACATTATGTCATAATTAATTCCCCATTTTAGACTAATTAGTATATTGCAGCAAAACAGAAGTCTGATGGCTCCGCTTGTTGGCTAAAGAGAAAATTCCTAATCCACACACTCGCCTATTTAGGTAGAAAGTTTTTTTAAATACAAGAAGTGAATATACACTAGAAAAAGGTCATTCGTTAAGTAATAGCAAAACAACTTAGCAACAGTACCTCTAGAGATGTCTAGACATAAAAAGTACTCTTCATGATTATGCTGCCTCATGTTAAGAACACCATCTACTCCAACAAGGACACAATGCTACTTCTGTTATTGTCCGAAAGACAAACCTTAACCTATTGTTCTTTATTCAGTTTATACCCTTCTTTTGATGTCTCCATCTGTTTTGATTTGATTGTTTTTGAAGGATTGAATCTAAGTCTCGATCACTAATTGATCTTGGAGGTTGGATTATGTCTCCTTTTTCCACATCACCTGGCACCATCAAATCTCAACATAAAAAAATCAGACACCTGTATCTTATATCATCACCACATTCTGCAACAATGCTTCATTAATTCTTTGTAGCATGTCACCCATGCCTGAAATCATCATTGCATGCCTCAACAATACTAATTTTTAGTCATCATATGTCATGGAGAATATTTTGCTTTTCAATTTGAAAAATCACATATATATGGCCCGGATTTTTTTTTTAACAAGGCACCAGTGCATGAATACATGAAGCCTGGTTGTCATGCACAATCAAGTTTCAATGGAAGGCTTGCCAGGCCCAGAAGAAAAAACCAATGGTCAAAAATTACAAGAAGTCTAATCTTGCCACTTTACTTTGCAGTAAAAAATGGCTAAAATAACAATTTTTCAATGAAGAAACAAACCACTTAAACGGCTGTTTAAAGTCAATATGCTTAAAGACCTGTCATGTAAAAAACATCTAAACGGCATTTAAATGGCTGTTTTTCCCATTTTTTGGTACAAAGATGAATATTAAGTAAAGGTTTTATTTCTTCAATGGTTCAACGGATCCAAAGGCAGCATTTTTGTTATCATTTCATTTGAGATATAATGTGTGATTAATCAACCCATTACAAAATCCAATGAGTGAAACAAAAATATGTAGAAGGTGGTATCAGGTACTATAAACTTACAAGTTGCAAAATGAATCAGCGAATCTTAAAGTTCCAATACATGAACTAAGATTTGTAAGTGTAAAGATGAAAAGGTAAACTACCTTAGTGAAGTGAACAGCATCCTGTAGTTGTTGGAGGGTATCCTTCATTTGATCTCCTTGCACAAGTATGTCTTCAATAATGTCATACGATATCTGTCCAATAATATTTTACTAATTTTAGAGAGCAATAAGATTCTGACATGGAGGTGAAAGGAACAAACAAACCTCACTTCTCTTCACATGAACAGTCAGCATTTTGCTTAACGTTCTGATGTTCGAAAGAGGAGTGCGAATCTATTAATGAAGACAAACAAAGTATCAGGTTCTTTATAGCTAATAAATTGCTGACTTGCAGGGTAAATAATTAATAGTAAAGATCAATCTAGTGAAGAAATTTACTTGCTCTATTAAATTACTCATTCTGACATTATTTTGCCAAGAGGTCTGCTGGAGTAAAATTGCTCGCTGTGATGGAAGACAAAAAATTTGACTTTAGTGGCATCGTAGACACAGTATTATAGTAAAAAACAAGACAAAGCCTGCTAACATCAATGTTTAGAATTTTTTTAACCAATTAACATTTCAATACCACCAATATGAGGAATACAATAGAAGAATTTGTTTGCTTATGGTGTAACGTCAACTTTCTAACAAATACATATGCAATGAGCAGGTGTTCGCACAAAATTAAACGTTGATTTCATGTCGGACTTCGGTTTGACAAAAATAAGAAACATATCAAACATCGATGGCAATGTCGATGGAAACATGGTAAATTTATAGAAATCTATGGAAATGGTCAAAAAACTTTGAATTTTAATTTGAAACACTAGGATAAACTAAAATAAGCAATAATCTACATTTTAGACTACTTAGATTAACTTTCTCAATATGTATCACATTAAAATACAATAGATGGACCTAATACAAATATCTTAAAGTATAAATAATATGTAAAAATGCTTAATAAATGTTTCAAAACAAAAATACTCAGAAAAGTTAGGTATTATTAGGTTAGATCTATCATCTAAGTAATAAATTGAAAGATTATTATGTTAAATCTTTATTTTTTTAATTATTTATGAAATAAACATGAAAATTCCTTAAATCTATATAAAACCTTAGATCTATGCAAAAACATGATTATTGAGTTAGATCTATATATTATATAAACAATTTATATAATTATATATCAATTAATTAACAACAATATTCAAAATAATAAAATAAACTTGAAAAAACCTTTGATCTATATAATATTATGTTAGATCTAACTAAGATCTAGGTTTAACCTTTATACCTAAGATCTATATGTGAACTTAAAAAAAAGGAGATTTAAATGAGAGTTGCTTTAAACAGTACAATTTTGTGGCATAATATGAAAGTAGTATAACAATACTAAAGTGGTATAGATTAGAGACACACACTCTGGGATAAGTCTTAATTAAAGATAATAAAATTAAACTAATGAATCAAATTGCAAAAGTACAAAAGACAAAGGGCATTTACAAAAAAAAGCTAAGGAGAACTTGACAGGACGGTAAAGGACATTTATAAAAGAAAAAAAGGAAAGACAAAGGGTGTTTACAAAAAAAGGAGAGAGGTAAAGGGCATGGGAAGACTTGAAGGAGCAGAGGAGATGAGAGACGATGCAAGAGAGGAGCGTGTGAGACGATGCAAGACGTGGGACGACACAGCAGAAGAAGACGCGGGACGGTGTAGGACAGCAGGATCGCTGGACGGCAAAGGAGATGGCTGAGAACGCTGGGTGGACGATTGAGGAAGGAAGAATAACCTGTGTCGCACGTGTCGGTGGATTTCTACAATGTGTCAAACGATACAAGCTCAAGTTACTAGAAAAAATAATCTGTATCGACCGACATGGAATGACTTGTCGATGTGAGTCAAAATTCAGACAAAAATCTCGTACTTCGCGAAGTATCCACAAATATCGTGTCCCCAAATTATGAGACCGACACGTGTAGGCGATATTTCGTCGACACATGTCGAAGTTTGTTTCTATGGGTCTTCGCTTATAGACTAAACCAAGTAATTATGATAAGTAGGCTTGTAGGTAATCTATTCTTTATTTTAGAGCGTCTGAGGTCTAAATTGAAGAGCATGGAAATAAGATAAAGATTGTATTTGAAGGATAAACTCTAGAGGACATCAAGCTGAATAGTTTGTATAAAATATTTCAATGTATTGCCAAAAAAACTAGTTTAAAAAAACATTGTTTTGTGTTTTTTAATGGCTTAATGGTTACTCATGGCACCCACTACACTAAAGACTCAAATTCAAAAATTACTTAAACCATTTCTTTCCCAAAGTAGACCCATTTTCCAATGCCTATGTGTTCAAACCTCCAACCTCCCATACAACCACAATGAGGTTTTGCCACTTGACCAAGTGATTGAAGATACACTGTTTTAAGTTGACATGTGCATCCATGTGAAACTGTGTTCATGACCGAGAATGAGATCAACTAAATATTAGTGTAATTAACTGCCTAAGGGGATTGTATATCTAACTATTCTTGAATTTAGACCTCCCTTAATCAAAGATGGGGTCAAGGATGAAGATCGTCCTCCAAACTAATCAAGTGGTTAGCATGACAATGAGATAAGGTGAAATGTGGCTCTCACCAACCTCAACATCATGCCAACTACACTGAACCTAGGCTTTTCTGATTTAGCATTTTCTTATGGTTCTCAAATCTCTTGTAAAATACTTGTTAGTTTCTCCCAAAAGTTCAGTCACATCAAATCTGACATCCACCACCAAATGAAGCTAGCAATTTTCAATTAAGTATAGCAAAAGAGTGGGTGGATGGGATGTCATGTAAACAATAGAATCAATCTCTTAAGAATTCGTGATACGTACTGTATGAACCAAAAATCCCAATTTTACATGGATAGCTAATGCATTCCCATGTTTCTCGTGATTGTATAACTCTTTCTCATGTTTCTGAACTTCCCATTTAAATGGCCTTAAAGTTCTTCTTAATACATGATTTATGGCTCATAATAATCTTTTATATTACAGGGATGCTAATTTGAGAATAAAAGGAAACAACTAATAAACAGTTCCTAAGTTGCACTAAACAATTTGTCATGAAAAAGAGGAGTGGGCGATTAGCATATGCTACCTGATCCATGACATATGCCATAGCAAGTGAGCGAGATATCATGACTGCTCTGGACCTTTGGTCCGCTGTCAATTGATTGTGGTCCTCCAAGCCATTCTTGTAAGCCTGTGTCTCCCATATTCTTCTATCAGAACTTGGAGGCAAGCTACCAAATTCTTGAGTCGATGAGCTTAACATTATGTCATGTCTTTCATTTTGACCATTTTCAGTCACTTCCACCTCCCTGAACGGAATCTCGGCAACTAGAAACCCCACAACAAAAGGATGTTTGACCAATGGCAAAACAACAGCTCCATGATCAGGTAAAACATTGACCTAACAGCGAAACAGTTACTCCATTCAAACAAACATTAACCAACACCAAAAACACACAATCAGAAACCTCGGCCGGATGTAGAATTAAGTTTAGCACCATACTTGCTGATTCGACAGAGTAGCTTCCGCAGCACGTAGACCCGCCGGAACATCAAAATTGGCAACAACCACCACACAGTCTGCGGTGTCCTCCATATGAACTCCAGGATAAAGCACAACCCGGCGAAGCTCCAACTGGTCCATAACATATCCCCCTGCTGGCCTCACATACACCTGCCAAAACCATCAACCACTAACCTTTCAAAACATAAAACATTACATCTTTCTGCAAAAAGAACCATAAAGCAACCACCTTTTCCAGCAACCATCAACCACTGACCTCCCAAAACATAAAATTAACAGCAGACACTAACCGAGAGGACGGCATTCCGGTCGACAACCATCCGAAACAGGTCCAGCTGCTCGAGACAAAGCCGGTGGAAGTCGGGGCTGGGGAGGACCAGTTCACTCCCCCCACCACCCTTCTCAATCCTTTGAACAAACTCCACCGGGGAGTTGGACGAAGAAGCCCTGCGTACGGCGGCTGCCACTGCGGCGGCTGACGAAACGGTTTCCGGGTCCGAGACGAGCACGGGGCGAAGTGGGGGAGCAAGAGCGGATTTGGGTATTTGCCTGCGGCAGGTGGTGGTGAAGTCTGGGTGGTGGAGGCGGTGGTGGGTGGTGGGTGGGAGGAGAAGAGGAGGGCTGCTGCTGGTGGGGGTGGTGGGGGAAGGGGAGAGGAATGGGAGGAGTTGGGGTTGGTGGAGGGGGAGGGGAAGGGGGAGGAATGGAGACATGGTGGGATGGGAGGAAGAAGAAGATGATGATGACGAAGAGCGGAAGATCGTTGGTGTGGTGGCTCAGAAGCCATGTGTTTTTTTTTTTTTTCCTCTTTTGGCTTTTGTGCTCCATTATCTGATTTTGGTTTCTCAGCTTTCATTGTAAATCACTTAGGAACCTATGACTTCTTTGAGAAACTGGGCACTAGAAATGAGCCCAAGGAAGTGTAGTTAGAGTGACTTATTAAAGAAGTAAAGTTCATTTAATACGTGATTGTTACTTCAATTAGGAACTTATGGGTTCAAATACTAATAGATGTAGAATTTTATTATTTTAAAAAAAAAAGTGTCCAATGAGGATGATGTAGGCAGTAAGTTGAGCCTCCAAAGGACGCTTCATGAGTAGAAAAAGTAGAGTAGAAATAGACACCCTCATTTATCATGGCCTCCTTATTCTCGTCAATCTTGCTAGCGAACGACACAAAAATGTTGGCATACAATACAAGTTTCTATCTTGTTTATAAAATTCACTTGACAGTTACGATATTTAGGAGACGGACAAAAACTCTGGTCTTTGAAAGAAAATGAAAGAAGTTCTCTTTTACGCCTAGCTGTTGAAAACATTGTGTTGGTTGGCCGATGCCCTAGAGAAATGGTGGAAAATCAAATCGCCCTTGGTCTGGTCGATAGGTGCACCTGAGTGACCTTCTTAGCGGTTGGGAGCTCCAACGACCGCTACTAAGATTGATTGACCCCTCTTTTCTGTAAGGTTCTCCTATTCGATTTTCTAGCTCCCCTTAGACTCCCTGCACATCCTTTTCTACAGGAAAGGTTACCTCCTGTAGAGCGACTCTCGGAAGTTCTTCCTCTAATCTTTCGGTGGAAAGTTCTAATAGATCTTCTTGTTTAACTACCCATTCATCATTGGCTTTCCCTTATTTGAGGAGTAGGAGAGGCAGATTGGGTAATATAGAGGTGGAGTCCCTCCCTTCATTTCGTCCTCTTTTACCTCTGAGAACCTCTGACTTTGTCGATTCGTCGCCAGTTCTACTGGTGATAGTAAGCTCCCCTAAGGATAATTTGCATCTTGTCTAGAAATTCGACTGCTTTGATGCTTCTATCATTGGGGCCTTATATTCGCCCTCCTCGACAATGATTGTGGAGGAAACTAGGTCTTCCTCCTCAGTCCCTGAATTGGTGGGAATCTCATCTCTTTATAAAGTTAACAGTGATTTTAACTTGGTTACCCTAGATCCTTCTATGGTACTAAGTTGTTTCATTGGGATTGACACCCCTCATGGAGAACAAGAGATGGCAATCCTTCGCCTTTCTCTACTGGCCTTGTAGCGAACTTGGATGTAGATACTCCTATTTTTCGAGAAAGGAAGATACCATAATGTACTTCTTGACCATGGCCATGCCAGAGTTTATCACCTCCGAGTCTTCCACTCCTATCGTCAGTTTAGACGAACCTTATCATATTCATCTGCATCCGACATTAATTGCAAAGGCAACCTTTTGTTAGGCGTATCCTGTGTTGTCAGATATAGTGAGGATTATGAAATTTTGAAATCTTGTGCATTAAATGGTGCCTACTAGTAAAAAACCATTTTCTTTAAGGTTTTGAGAATCTGACTTTGGGTAGAGCAATCGACGTCGGTTCCCTCGCTCTAAACAACAATCGAATTCGACGGTACCTTACATTGCTTCGACTAAAAATTATCTCGGGAATCGATTCTTACCTTTAGCTGATGCACTAGATCTTAATTTCAGTCCTTCGATTATTTCTAGAAATGAAGGCTTAAGCCATTGAATCGATGTTCCCCTTCAGTTCAATTTTATCTTTGCGGCAAATGGATTCAAGTCAAGCATCATCATATCAAATCTACATTCATGCACTTGTGTACTCGCACCGATAGGTACTTTAATTATGGGTTGCGTGGGCACCTTAAAAACCATTATAGGTTTAAAACAATTTGCTTTCGCTGTAAATCTCCCACTCACTTAGTTAGGGTCTACAAAATCTTTAAGGGCTCATCTTCCTCCCAGTAACCTCTGCTCATTAACCCTTTTCCTCTCCCACTAACCCCTCCCTCTAAGCCTTTAATGGTGGGCTTCTCTCCTCGCCAATCCATAGTTATTCCACTCTTAGATAAAATATGCAATCATATGGATTTTCTTTCTACGTGTGCAGTGGTTAATACTAATTACCACAATATTGCAACTAAGGAGCTGGCCTCTCTCTTATTATCTCTTTGGCCATAGCATAACGAATGGCTGATATTTAGAGTCACGGACTCCAAGTTTGTAGTAAACTTTCCTACACTTTTTCTTCAGGTTGAGGTGCTAAAATCTAAATGGTCTACTTCCTCTAGGATTCGGTTCTTCTTTGCTCCTTGAACAGTTAAGATTAATGTTGTCCACACTATGGAAGATGAAGGCTTTTGGGTTTGTATGTAGGGTATTTTGTATCACCTATGAAGTGTTAAACTATTCCATAAGATAGTCTCTAGCTTCGTTGAGTTACTAAAAGTGAACACGAGCAATAATCAGGTGTGCCTCCTTGGGTCTGCTAATATTAAAATTAGGCTCCTTAGCAAAGAAATGCCAAGTCTAATTCATTTCTCATTCCTCAGGAAGATATACCCTATACGATTCAACAAGGGTTTAGATATTTATGCTCTGACACATAAGTTTGGTTCCCTTACTGCTTCCTTCTCTATGGGTTCCTTAGGTCCTAGAAGGCGTAAAAAATCTTATGAGAATTTTTTTCGTAATGGTGGAGGCCATAAAGGAAACTTTGGGGGACGTAGGGGTAGAGGAAACTTTGGAAGCTTCACTGCATTCAATAACAACAAAGCTGACCATAATGTTTGGACTTGAAGTATGGCTGGAGGGGAGATCTTAGATCAGAAGGCCACACATGGCTCTAGTCCCATACCCTCAATCAGATCCCCAGCCCTGCCTGCTAACATTAGACTTCTGCCTAAGCCATTTGTTGGGGAGGTGGGCACTTCAGTGATGATTAAAGAAGACACTCACATAAGGCCTTTCCAACCCCACTCTTCTACTTCCTTCCATGGCAAAGATAAGGCCCCCAAATCGTTGATGCAACTTTCTAAGCCAACTACTTTCAACATCAGTATTGATGCCATGACAAGAAAGGAATCTTTTCTTCCTAGTGCAAAGGGTAAGGATTCTCTGAGTACTTCCTTGTACCCAAAGCCCATAGGCATCAAATTCCAAAAAAGTCGAGTTAAGGCCCTTCTAGTTATGCTAGACAACCAGGAGACCAAAATCTCTAGTACTGAGGAAGAAGGTCTAGCCAATTGTATGGCTCCTACTACATCAGATGAATACCTATCTAATGCTGGTCGTTTTAACCTTGTCAAGGTTGTTCAATGTACTTATAAGAATTCCTCCTTATGTCATCCTCCAATATCTCGAATGACAGTGAATGAACTCCTCTTTTCATATTGTCTTCATTCCCTCCTTCTCACAACTCTGGAGACTCGATGTCTCACAATTCTATGTTAGATGATATCCTCATACGGGACTCTTATATTGAAGTTTTATTCAAATATAAGTATCTTAATTAGTAACAATATGGAGGTTAAACGACTTCTCAATGCCATTAGGTCTCGATACTGTTGAAAAAATCTATAAGTATATTTTGATGATAACAAATGACATGTGATTAAATATAAGTAATTACTTAAGAAAATATGAAACACTCAAGTATTAATATGCAAATCATTTACAAAGGTGTAATATTCATTTATTTGCAATTTTGATATAAATGGACTGATATGAAATGAAAGAAGGTGTTTGTAGTTTATATCCAAAACGGCATACCGAATATTTTCGGTATACCGATTCAGGGAATAAGAACATCAAACGGAGCACCGAAATTCAAAAGAAATTAAAGCTACAAGAAAAACGGTCGAC
>JAMKQA010004741.1:0-28419 GCA_024699735.1 Posidonia australis | reverse complement strand
TGTGCACGTTCCTCCTAGGTTTTCTCTTCCCAACAAAACAAAAGCACAAATCCCAAATCCCTTTTCTCCTTCTCCTTCAAACCTAGGCTCTGGTACCACTTGTTGTGCCGAGTGGAGAAGAAGAAATCAAATACAATGCCCAAATCCATGCATCCAATCCTCTACAAATGAACCTCATATGAAACCCTAGATCTAGAGAGAAGGTGTTCTCTCTATTCAATGGGAGTCAAAATTAGGGTTACACAAATGACAAAAAGGTTACATAATCTGTGCCTTAGCTTATTTAAATACTAGAGCACCCAAATGGTCAAATGACCAAACAACCCTGAAACAAAAACATAATTCAAGACATATTTACAACATGTCTTATATAAGATGTTCTAGTTGCTACGTCTAACACTAAGGAAATCCAGAAATTAGCAATCTAAGTGTTGAACATAGGGTTTCTTATGTCTAACATAAGACGCAAGCTTATCAATGTTTAATACCCTAGAAATCCAAATGACCATAATTTAGATGTAAAGCACTACTGGATCTACATTCAACATTAAACGTATGTTATTCAGTGTCTAACACACTTAAATTCCTGATTAAATATTTGATCTACAATGTTGTCTAAAATCTGGATTTTTATATCAAGAAACATTGTGCTTATTGTTAATAATCAAATGAGATTTTACAATCAAATCCCTAAGGTTGTAAAGAATTAGGATATAGTCTATTTAAGGTAAGATGAATGTTATAAGTATCTTCCATGATAAAGTAAGAACATAAAGTAAAAGGGAAAAAGAGGTTTTGGCCTGTCCCTCTTCGGACTAATAACCCTAAGGGAATGCATTGACCTGACAAGATTTACTATTGGGTCCTTTTGAGGATCTAGTGGCAGTGATAAGACCACAATACTCAGATCTGATGTCTACTAACTGACACAAGTTAGTGTATAAGGTCTTCACTAATGAATCAAATGTGTAAATGAACATGTAATAATAAAAATGAGGATGGATTATATACCAACTGAAAGACTGCATTATACAGACAATGGAAAGTCTAAGGGATCTATTAAAAGATTAAAAGAAAATAAAAGTGAAAATGAAGAATTTATTGTAAACTTGTCTAGAAATGTGGTAAGCTAGAATCCTACATGCATACTAAAATTTTCACAAACTTAAACTATGATATTGTCTAATTGCAGGTACTCATGGACTTTAGTTTGGATTTGTATGGTGAATGGTTTGGTTTAATCAATACATATGAGACCCAGAAGAATACAATTTTAGTTTTCTTTTAAATTCTAAGTCATGTAATATAATTGTAATGAATAAATTTAAGAGATGTAATAAAAATGAGATTTTTAATTATTCTCTTTTATCTATTTACAATGCTTACACATATGGAGTCATGTTATTGCTTCCGCTAGCCTGTGCATGTTTGTAAACATCACAAGGCTAGTCAAATGACACAATAAAGCCTAAGAGTAGGATTTAGACTTAGATGTGTTTACAACAATGCTAGAATTAGCAAATATTAGCCTTAGTTTATAGGATGCATAGAACTTGGTTCAAATCGATATATCGAATTGACTTGAACCAATTTAATTGTTTAGTTTAATTTTTTAACGTTCAATGGTTTACTTCTGTTCACAGAATTTTCAAACCAAATGGTACAACTTAGTTTGCAATTTGGGCTACAATTTAATTGAAATCAATCGTTACCTATATGAATATTCTATATTTTTTAAATATTTATTCTACAAATATCAATTATTGAAGTAAATTTATTTTGATTATAACCTTATTAAGAACCAAAATTGGAAGAAGGTTTGTTATTGAAAATCAAAAGTGGTTCATTTGACATGTCTTTCTTGTTAATCAATATTTTCCAACTAGTATTCTATTTGTAAGAACTAAAATGGAAAGAAGGTTTGCTATTGACAATCAAATGTGGTTCATCTTTTGTTGATTGACATGCCTTTCTAGTTAATCAATATTTTCCAACTTGTATTCTATTTAATTGACATTTTTCTTAATATTGCAGTTGAAACTTTATTGATGTTAGACATGTATGATATTTATTTATTTATGTTATTCTAATGCATTCATAAGTTTTCTTTGTGAACTATAAGAATTAATTTTTTGGATGTTAAAATATTCTAATTACAGGATACTATTTTGGATTATAACTTATTGAATTCATACATGAACTTATCTTGAGTAGCAAACCCTGAACTTTACTGGCTTTTGGAGGGGTGCAAGTTGATTCGATTTCAACAAAAGGGACGGTTATGCATCTTATTAACCATCCATTAGGAACACAACAACATCCTACGTGGTCCAATGAAAATGCAATGTGCACGTCACAGTTTGCTGGCATCATTATCATATGCACAACTGACAAAGAGAGAAAGCTCGCATCACAAATTCACATCGCATCGCATGTATCGCTACTACTTGTTTATTGTTATCATTGTTGTTATAGTAATAATAGGCACTAACCAGTAACCATCCTTTTCATTCATTCATACATTCATTAACCTATCCATTCACCTCCTGCAAAACATTAGATTGAATAGAAAGACGACGAGAGAAAGAAATTAGGGCTTGGTCCGGTATCCTCGTGGTGGAGGGAAAGAATGGCCCAGGCGGTGGAGGAGTGGTACAAGCAGATGCCCGTCATCACCCGCTCGTACCTCACGGCCGCCATCCTCACCAACGTTGGTTGCTCCCTTGAGGTACCAATCAACCCCCCCTCTGCCCTTGCTTCTAGTGGTTTCTTTTCGGTTTCCTGTCGAGATTGATTTTTTGGTCCTCTTTGCTTAGCAGATTATATCACCTTACAGCCTGTACTTGAATCCGAAGCTCGTTGTCCAGAACTACGAGATCTGGCGCCTAATCACCAACTTCTTGTATTTTAGGAAAATGGGTATGTAACATGTACCGCTGCTGCCGTTCAATTTCCTTAACTGGTGTTGGCCTTTTCTTTTCTAGGGTTTTGTGTTGAGTTGCTTTTTTTTTTGAAGGATTAGTTCCAATTAGAAATTCCTTGCGGTCCATTAGGTGTTACTGTACCTAACAATGTTGTGATACTTCATTTGGTTCAAGGTTTTTAATGTCTTGTATTGTTTTGTATTGTTTTATAACATGCTAACATGCCATGAGTCACTTGGAAGGAACGAACATTTTTAACTGTCATGCTGGTGATCACAAGACATGAGGAATTAGGCGCATGTGTTAGGATTCACTTTTGGACCAGAGATATATAATGTTTGGACTGTATGTGTACTAGTATTTGATTCTTTTTCCATTATTTTGTGTTTCAATCTTACTAGTTTTGGATCACTGTGTTTTTTCCTTCTGTTTCATTTTTTGAAAAATATTTGGATAATCATCTACCTTTTATTCATTCTTTTACAAAATATATTTGTTCTTAATTTTAATGAGATCCACTGTGCTTTTGTTTTTTCTTGAATTCTGTCATGTTCCTCGTCTATGGATTTTTAGTCTGATTTTTACTGTCCTTTCGGTTGTAAGTGCTGCCTTCTAGTGATGATAAATAAGATTTTACAAGGAAATGAAAATATCCCCGTTACAGGAATATTAAATATGGCTTTGTTATCAAATGCTTGTTGTAGTTACTGTGAATAGGTCAATCCTCATGACAGGAAGCATCGTGCTAGATGAAGGGAAGGATTAAAAGCCTAGCATAATAAGCAAGTCTGCTATGGGCACAAGAGAAGTTTGATTAAGTTCAATATACACTGAAATAGAATGTCCGAAAACAATATAGCTATGAAAGGGTGTTATTGTTATTAGAATGGTAAACACCATCTAGAGTATGGGGTCCTGACAAGACATGAAATATTATGAAAGTCCATGCCATTTTTTTTCTTGAGAAGCCTTTGTATTTTCAAGATGTAAATGATATACAACTGATACAGTTTGTTATATCATATTGCACATATCACCAATAAAAATGTCCTTAAAATCATGCATGTTTTTTTTATCTTTCATGCTTTCCTGCACGGTTGGATAATGGATTTTTGGATCAGCATGGTTTATTATGCTCCATTTGGAATCATCATAAGTAAACATTTGTAGCTTGAAATAAAAATTACAGTTGAAAGATAAGGTAGGCAAGACCCACAATTGACAGGCTAAGTTTATTTTTAGGACATAATGTTAGGACATGGACCATTGCACCTTCAAATATTTGGTTTCCTTATTGTATTTTCTTATGTTTATTTATATAAAACAGAACATCTGCAGAATTTATACAAATACTTTTCCATCGCCCAGTGATTGTTTGATCTGTTTTTGTATGCTGCATTTTTCTGCTTTCCAAGGGATGCTACTTGAAGTGGGTTGTATTTGAATCTTCTATTTGGTTGCCTATTTAACTGGTTTTTTTTTATTCCAGACCTGGACTTCTTGTTTCACATGTTCTTCCTTGCACGATACTGCAAGCTACTAGAGGAGAACTCATTCAGGGGAAGAACAGCAGATTTCTTTTATATGCTATTATTTGGTGCCACTGTTCTAACTGGAATTGTTTTCATTGGTGGAGTGATACCTTATATTTCTGAATCGTTTGCCAGAATTCTCTTTCTTAGCAATTCTCTAACCTTCATGATGGTTAGCACTCACATATAAGCCTATACATTTTGCTTTACGGTGGATCCTTTCTGAGTTGGTTAATATGCTAATGATTCCTTTTATGATTTTATCTATGCTTAGGATGTCATATTGCATTTGTGTTTCTGCAGGTTTATGTCTGGAGCAAGCACAATCCCTTTATCCATATGAGCTTCTTGGGTCTTTTTACTTTCACTGCAGCTTATTTGCCATGGGTTAGTTCCTTCGCTAAATTTGGTGAATAACTGAGTTCATGTACCAGCTATGCGTCCTTTTTCTTATCTACCTGTTCATTTGGTCATCGGTTAATATTTACAATGTATACACGTGCTTTGTTATTTGTAAATAATTTGCTTTCATGTCTGTATGATATTCATATTTTCTCTACTGTTAAATAAACATAAACAATTATGTAAATCAATTTGAGTTTACATTATTCAACCAAGTGACCTTTATTTGCTTCAAAGATGGTTTATGCAGCTTTTGTATCTCTTTAGCTACTTTACTAATCCATAAGACAAAGGTATTATTTCTGTAAAAGGAATAGCATGATGTTTCAAGCATTTTGTAGAACCTTCTTATGTTTTATATTTTATGCCTAACCCTAGAAACAGTCAACTAAATTTTGCGCTGTGGCAGTTCTTATTGAACAAAGCAGGCATGCAATAAAAAGATGATAGTGTTAGTCCAAATTTATATTAGTTATTGTCTAGAATACTACTACCGAGTCAAGCATGATTGCACCAATTTAGGGTTGCAAGCATATTTTTGCCAGATAGGTGGTTTGCATTCTTATGCATCATTTTATGGAGGCAGCCTGCGTCTTCTACGTATAAACAGGCTGAACAAATGAAAATAGTATGTATGACTTAACTTGAGTGTGAATTTTATGCTTTAGCTTCTTTATTAGAGTTTAAGACTAATTATATCATTAACTTAATATGTTTTGACACAATTTTATTATTGAAGTACTGGATTGTTTACTTATGCTTGTCACTTATTCAGTCATTTAATTACGTTTTTGAATTAAATTACTTGTGGTTGAATAAGCATATATTTAAGTAATTTGATGAAGGTTGGTTTTTTGCATGTCATACATATTGTTTTCCCTTTCTTTCTTTTCCAATTGTGCCCCTTTTTGTAAATTAAATGTCTATTTAAACCTTGTAGCCTTTACACATGTACAAACGCAATCCATGTAGAGCCTGCTTCCCATTTATGAAAGCTTTGGTTCTTCTACATGATTGTTATATCTAAACTTGTTCTTTGTTCATCTTGTTCCTTACGTGATGGTCCCTTTTGTTCGTGTTTTCAATAATAAGAGCTTGTTCCACAAGTCCTTATGGATTGTGGTGTATAAATCAAGGTTATCAAGGTGCCCAGGTGATAAACTAGGGCACCTAGGTGCCATAAATAAATTAAATAAAAAACAAAATTCAAGATTTTCCCCTACATTTTATATTATTATATGCAATTATGTAATGATATTTCCATTCTAAACACAATTAAACACTAATACATTGAAATATACAAAAAAAGTAAGATTTAAATGAACATTCCATAGGAATATGAAAAAACTATTATGTGGTTGGGCATTGAAACGCCTTGATAAGTATGGTATAAATTCACTAACACCCTTATGATTATGTTTGGTTGAGTAATTACTAATTAGTAATAAAAACCTGTCTTGTTTCATATTGAGTTTTTGAAAATTATTTGGTGGTTAAAAGATTGCTTAGTTGCTAATACTAAGTTGTGTTTCTTCTTGTAGGTTCTTCTGGGGTTTTCGGTTCTTGTAGGAACCAGTACTTGGATTGATCTTCTGGTATGGTTCCTTAATTATTAGCTCATAACTTTATTGCTTTGTCTAGAGTTAAGAAAAGGAGAATCAAGAAATCCCAAGTGTAGGTGAGATAATAAGGGCTTTAAAGTTGATCTGGGTGGGTCTCTAATCATTTACTTGTAATTATTTTTATTATTGTGTTGGGAGGTGATGATGGTATAACGGTTGTTGTCTCACTCATGTTGGGGTGTGAGATCATTAGAGGCAGAAGATGCCACACTTATTGCTTGCATGAATTTTAACATATACCTTAGTTATGGCATGGTATTAATTTTATCTGATGAGGGGTTTGTTAGGGCACTTGATGTGTAAGATTTGTTAACAATATCATATGGTATTATCTGTGTCGATAGGGCTGGCAGTGGTTTTTGTCATTCTAGCTCTCATTTCATTTTAGTGCCTATGGAGGGAAATTGATAAGAGTGCAGTATAGAAGCATGATTTTGATTCTGCATGTCATTTGTAGCCATTGTGGTGATAATTCTTAGAGTTGGTACCTTGATGGTGTTCCTCAGAATTTGCAAGTCCTGTCTATGTTCTTTTACTTCTTTATAGTGATTAAGCAGCAAGATTTCCTTTTCCTAATTTTATTTATTCTTTGATCACGTTACATGTAGGAAAAGTTCCACTAAGATAACCTTATGCTTTTTTCTTATGGTATTTTTACATCATTCATTTCTCACTGTTTGCACTGTCTTTAGTTGTTCTTTCTGACAAAATATTATCTTCTAACTGCAGGGCATGATAGCAGGGCATGCATATTATTTTCTTGAAGATGTATATCCTCGAATGACAGGGCGGCGACTTCTGAAGACACCTTCCTTAATCAAATCACTGTTTGCTGATGAAACTGTTGTTGTAGCCCCACCAGCGAACGTGAGATTCGCTGTTCCACCACAGGACCTTCATCAAGAGTGATAAACAAATTTTCTTAGAATTGCAGTAATATCTGGTACTAGCTAAAGATCAGATGCATCTCTTCCAGGTAGAGAGATTTAACATTTCTCATGTGGTGGGTTCACTAATGTGCGAATAACATATCATTCTACCGAAGGGTTCTAAGGTTTGGGATTCGGTGACTGCAGCCCTGTGTATATCAAGTTTGAGAAAATACAATTTTTCTTTTCTGTACCTACCAAATGTAAGCTGCTTGTTTGTTGCTTGCTCTGCGAACTGTAGTAGATGGATCCATGGTTGCGTTTGTGTATAATACTGAGCAATAACGGAAACTTCAAAAATTCATCTGCTCCGTCTCTAGAATCATGAAGTATTTGTAAGTCAAACTTCTATTTCGTGTTTGTGTCCATGTATTGAATGGTACATATTGCATGATGAAATCATTTCATCCAGTAGTTTGCAACCTTAATAGAGGTATTTGTAAGCATCAAGCGTTTGTTTCTTGTAATGCCCTGTAGTTTCTTCTTTGGAGCACAATGATTTGCTTGGACTTGACTCTCTCATACTCAGTCCTTAAGTTGATTGCACAAACAGTCTAGCCTTTAACTAGGTTAAATAATCGATCTTACATCAGAATTCCTCTACTTTGGTAGTTGATCAGTAGATCAATTGTAGGAGTAGACAATTGGTCGACTAGGATAACGATCAATCGATCTTGTACTTTATGCCTTAGCCACGTCTTATAGTGTGTGGGTGAAATCGTCGTGTAAAACAATGGTGGGATGAGAAACTTGACGAGACTTGACCAAACGACAATAGTCGATGAGAGGTTAAACTCCATTGAATGACTAAGGTCGTCAAAAGGCAAGGCTCAAGAGAAGTTGATGAGAGGCAAGAATCCACTAAATGATTAGATCGCCTGGAGGCAAGGCTCGATCGAACAAGGAGTCAATGGGAGGTTGGGTTCCACTAAGTAACTCTGATCATTAGGAGGCAAGGGCTTGACCAAACGATGGAGTTGACAGCTGGTGAGATTCCCCGGAAGGACTCAAATCATTGGGAGGCAAGGACTCGATCGATTGATGTAGTCGACGGGAGGCGAGACTCCACTGAATGACTTGGATCGTCAAGTCATTAACCAACGTACCTCCAAATGACTTGGTAACCATTAACCGACGTACCTCCAAAGTATAGGGCTATGGTCACATATTAAGCCTCAAAGTCCTTAAAGATGTGATCGATGACCAACTACAAGTTGGTGTAGACAAGCAACTTCCTTGTTCCTACCTTTGTGGCCAAGTAGAGCCCAACTAGGAGGGCCTCGTACCATGCTATGCTATTAGTGGCAGGGAAGTCTAGTTAGAGGGTGTGCTCCATTAAGATTGATTAGCAATACTCTAGCTCTTGCTCCTCCTCTTTCACCATTGGTTGGTCTACTTTGATTGATCGTTTCATTTCCATAACTTTCATGTACGTATCGTCTCACTCCTAGGCCTCGATGAAAGTCTCGGGTGGCTTAGCCTCAAATAACCAAGAGAGCTTGGACGGTTAGAGCCCTCATTTGAGAGTAGAGAGGGTGGTCTTGGGCTCTAGGTCCAAGATCTCAGTGGTAGTGGTGTTGAACTGTTGGATGAAGCTCTAGTGGACTTGCTTGGTCTCTATCTCATGCCAAACAAATAATCGCTCTTCCTTGTTTGATGACAGTGGCATATGAAGTGAGTGATGAAGACTATGGAAAGGTCCTTGAAGCTACTGATGGAGGCTGTTTGGACTTCAAAGAACCATACCCTCATTGGCCCTCTAAGGTTGTTCGATAAGATGTGGCACATCACTTCCTTGAGCACTTGTTGCACATCAAGGAAGTCTCGGATGGCCTATACGTGATCGACTAGGTTGTCGTTGTCGTTGTATTACTCGATCATGAGTATCTTTAATCCCTTAGGGAGAGGCTCAACCTATATTGCGTTTGTAAAGGGGGATTACTCCACTCCCATGAAGGTGTTGATCAAGGGTGACTTTCCCTTCTCCATCTACTTCAACCTTCCATCCATTAGTGCCAAACGTTCTTACATAGGCTAATCATGGAGATCATTCATATTATTAGAGGATACTAATGAGTAAATTATTGTTACATATTTCATGTCTCATATTTATCTATTTTGTATATAAATAATGCTTCTCAAGGGATGTTTATACAATTTGTGCAGAAACTAGGTAATTAGGTAAGTTAATGAAAATAAAGGAGAGAAGAAGCAAAATTAGGCACAAATACTTCAGAGACACACAAGACAAATTCCAAAAATCAAGTTTTCAGCAAATACATAATTAAATACCAACGAAGGAAAATGGTATATAAGCCCCCAATTCGACCCCTTTGCTGACCCCTTTGACGTAGCTACTTACATGGAGGTCACGTGCTCCTGCTCCCTCTCTCTTGCTATTCTAAGTTAACTATAGTAAACATACGAGACAATTAAGGCAACTCCATGCTCTTACGCTTTCTTTCTAATAGGAGTTTCGAGGGAAACTAAACCCAAATTACCTCCATTACCTCCCCCGTTTCCTCCCAAATCATCCATTTTTCTACTCTCTTTCAATAGAACTCTCTTCCAATTTCTTCATCTGTTACTTTGTGTTAAGAAGTCTTTTTTGCAACTCTTGTTGTTTCATTTATTGTAAGGTTCAATTACTCAAAAGTTTTTTTTGTTTCATTTATTACTAATAATTGGATATATATTTTTGTTTGAAATGGTCAAAGTTACTTGCATTTGATACGAACCCATTTAATGCTTACTTAGTTTCTTATGATTTGTAAGATTCTGCTGGGTTAAACTACGATTTTCTTGTTGTGAGTCGCTTCATGTTTTCTTATTGTTTCTTTGTTTCCTAGCATTTCACTATAGTTCTCATATTATTTTTTTGTTTTCTTATTACCGCTTTGTTTCATGGTATTTTGTTGTAGTTATCATGTTGTTTTCTTCTTCTTTTTTTGCTATTTCTTTGTTTTCTAGTATTTCATTATAGTTATCATATTATTATGTTGCCACTAACTTTCATTGAGTTTTCCTGTTCCCTATTGTCATTTGCCTATCATTGTTGTGTTATTATGGTGTCATCGGGTTTCTTTGCAATATTCTTTTTCCCTGTGTCATTTGTCTATCCATGTAGCATTATTTTGGTGTCATTGGATTTCTTTATGTTGTTATTCTCATGAGAAACATTACTAATAAAGTGGGAAATGTCATAAATATGGAGGATGATCTTTGGGGTCAATATAGTAATGAGCAAGATGTTGATGGTAATGGAGAAAGCAAGAAAGGTGTGGACAATCTTTCTGAAGATACTACCCCAATGGCCCCTAAAGATGTCGATTATGTCGTTGATATAAAATTTTTTAATGATAAACTGGAAGTCAATGAAGTACATTTTGTTTATCAAGATAGTCTTCCTGAAGATACTGCCCCAATGGCTTTTGTGGTTGGAATGAAGTTTAAATCATTCTGTATAGTTTGAAATACTACATGGCTTATGTAGATAGTGTAGGGTTTGGTGTGAACATTCCTGTAAGATAATCGATTCAAGTGATAATCCATATAAGAGAGCTATCTTTGTTTGCTGTAAAGAAGGAAAAGGCCCAATGAAGCCTCACGACTTACTATATCGAACGAAACTTTTGACAAAGGCACAATGTCAAGCTCCAATAATGATTTGCCTACACATTAATGATAGATATTAAGTAACGTACGTGAACCACAAGCATAACTAAGAAATGTTGGATAAGTCACTGATGCGATTACTACGTTTAAAGAGGAAGATGATGTATTTACATAAGAAAGTAATTGCGAACAATGACCGTGCTAAAATACCTATATCCAAGACAATGGCTTCGTTTGTTGTAGAAGCTGGTGGACATGAACACGTGTCATTTACTAAACAAGATTATAGGAATGTCGTGAAAACAATAAGAACCCTCCAACTTGGTGAGGGTGATGCTGAAACAATGTATGTTTACTTCCTCCACATGCAATAAAAGAACCAGAACTTCTTTTACATGATGGATTTAGACGAAACAGGTACACTAAAGAATGTCTTCTGAGTAGATGCAAGATCAAAACTTGCATACAAGTATTTCGACAATGTGATGTCTTTTGACACAACATATTTGGTGAATAAGTGGGATATGCCATTCAACCCCTTCATTAGGGTTAACCACCATGACCATTTTATATTACTTGGATGTGCACTTTTGCCAAAGGAGACAATTTCAAACTACATATAGTTTCTCAAGATGTGGCTGAGTTGCATGCATGGTATTCAATCCAAAGTGATAATTACAGATCAGTTACGAGCCATCATGTGAGTGGTGAAGCATGTCTTCACTGAAGCGCTCGCATATAATGAACAAAATTCTTGCCAAGTTTGGAAATTGGACTCTAATAAGAGACTGGTGGCAAGGAAGGCTATGCAGAATGTAGTCTATGATTCCCTAAGTGTGGAGGAATTTAAAGATGCTTGGGAACAAATGTTGTTAAAATACGAATTAAGAAAATTTAAATGGTTGTTGAAGTTGTATCGGTTGCGTCAAATTTAGGTGCCCGCATTTGTCAAGGACAACTTTTGAGTTGATCTGTCTTTGTTAAGCAAAGAGGAGAAGGAGAGAATCAAGAACAACAATCACACACAAATAACACCAGATTTACGTGGTTCACCATATAGGCTAGTCCACGGGTGGGGAGAGGAGGTGGTGTTTCACTATACTCAATAGAGCTTACACAAGTGAGAGTAAACAAAAAACGACCTGCCCCTTGCACTGTCCAAACCCCCAAATTTATAGTGTCAAAATGGCAAACCAAATAAAGAAGGCAATTTAATCACACAATTACCCCCCCTCACTAATTCCAGACGCTATAGATGTAACGTCCAGCCCAAAGATGCCAAGTAAAGACCAGCTTTGTAACGTCCAGCCAGCCTTGTAACTGATGGTCAATGGAGGATTTATGAGATCCACGTCTAACATATCTCCACCTTGGCTTCCAAAAAATCCTCCACCTTGAATGAAACCTTCCCCACTACCCTTTCAAGGGCTTCACAAATAGCTGTAGATGTTTAGCAAGTCAAGACAATGCTTGAACTTGCCTTCTGTAACAGCCTTTGTAAACATATCAGCTGGGTTGTCTTCGGATCTAATCTTGTGGACTTCAATTCTTCTTTCTGTACGAAGGAAGTGGTATCTCACATCAATGTGCTTCATTCGATCATGAAACACTTGATCTTTTGTGAGACAAATAGCACTTATGCTATCACAATAAACAGTGGTTCTTTCTTGTTGCCAACCAAGGTCTTCCATAAGTCCTTTCAACCAAATGCCCTCTTTAGCTACTTTTGTGGTGGAGAGTGAAACAGTTGGTTGTAACGTTGACTTCCAACTGACAATGGAATCTCCAACGGTAAATACATAATCAGTTAGAGATCTCCTACTATCAACAGCAGCTGCAAAATCTACGTCTGAATATCCAATAGCCAAGCAGCTAGTTCCTGAACCGTAGACTAAACCAACATTAGAAATGCCCTTTAAGTACCTGAAAATGTGTTTTACAACCTGCCAATGCTTGCGACCTGGATTGCTCATAAACCGACTGACTACGCTAATAGGATATGCAATATCAGGTCTTGTACATACCATACAATACATAAGGTTGCCAACAGCATTAGAATAGGGAACTCTCTCGATGTCAGCTTATTCTGCTTCAGTTTGAGGACTCATATTAACGGATAAATGAAGATTTATGTCATATGGCGTAGAAATGGCTTTTGCATTTGCCATTCCAAACTTAGTCAACACCTTCTTAAAGTAACCCTTTGTGATAGAAATAATCTTCTATTGTTTCTATCACGATGAATCTCCATTCCAAGAATCTTTTTGGCTGCATCAAGATTCTTCATATCAAATTCAGCACTAAGTAACAGCTTTAGACGTTGAATTTTAGCAAGATCTTGAGTTGCAATCAAGATGTCATCCACATATAGAAGAAGATAAATGTAATCTCCACCTGAAAATTTGTTGATGTAAACACATGAATCATGCAAACTTCTATGAAAGCCAACCTTGGTGATGAAGTTATCAAACTTCTTGTACCATTGCCGTGGAGATTGCTTTAACCCATATAAGGATTTTCTAAGTTGACAAACATAATCATGTTTGTTAGGATCTACAAAAATCTCTTCTTCTAAGTCACCATGTAAAAAGGTTATTTTGACATCAAGTTGCTCCAACTCAAGGTTTTGAGTTGCAACAATTGCAAGGACTCAAATGCCTTCACAGTGACTACAAACTTTGACTACAAGGCGTGCTTTGTATCTCGCGCCAAGATCTTCTTGTGTTCTTGCCTTGCATTTGAAAATCCATTTGCAACCAACAATTTTCTTGTTTTCCGGAGGTTTAACTAAGTCGCAAGTGTGATTTTTCTCCAATGATCTCATTTCTTATTCCATGGCTGCAGTCCATTGTATAACATTTGAACTGTTGATTGCATCTACATATGTAAGAGGCTCTTGGTCTTGTATTTCAATGTTTTCAGCAGCATGTAACGCATAGGCTATCATGCTTGGAAAACCATATTTGTTTGGACGTCGCACCTCCCTTCTTGGTCTGTCCAATGCAATAGATCTGAAACTGGAGTGGGTGAGTTTCAGCGTCTGTTGCAGCAATGTCTGATCCTAGTTGAGAATCAGGAAGTGTTGGAGACGAGGACTCTTCTATCTGCACAGAAGCTTCAAACTCCACCACATGGGAGGAATTCTCAGGAACATCAGCATCATTTATTTGGTGAAACATGGGCTTTTCATCAAAAGTGACATTCCTACTAAGAATTACTTTATGGTTAGTAGGATCCCAAATTCTATAGCCTTTTACCCCTTCGCCATAGCCAACAAACACTCCCTTTATCGCCCTTGGATCAAGCTTTCCATTGTTCACATGAAAGTAAGCTGGACAACCAAATATCTTCAATTTTGAGTAATCTACAGGTTTTCTGGACCAAATTTCATATGGCACCTTGTCTCCTATGGCAAAAGAAGGACTTCTATTGATCAAAAATGAGGCTGTTGAAACAGCCTCAGCCCAAAAACCTTTAGAGAGACCAGCATTAGAGAGCATGCAACGTGCTTTCTCAAGAAGGGTGTGGTTGAGACACTCGGCCACACCATTTTGCCGCAGAGTATCCTTCACGGTCCTGTGCCTCAAAATTCCAGAATTCCTACAATACTCATTAAATTGATGTAAATAGAATTCTAAACCATTATCTGTTCTTAAGCACTTCACCTTTTCTTCTGTTTGATTTTCCACCAATGATTTCCATTGTTTGAAGCACTTGAATGATTCACTCTTGTGCTTCATAATGAAAATCCAAGACATTCGTGAAAAATCATCTATAATAGACAGAAAATATCTAGAACCACCAAGTGATGGTTGTTGGGAAGGACCCCAACAATCAGCATGAATATATTCTAGTATTTTCTTTGTAGAGTGTGTACCTTTGCCAAAACTGGTGCGTTTCTTTTTCCCATATAAACAATGCTCACAAAGTCCAAAATCCGCGACTTTGTGGCGTTCTAACAAGTCTTGATTGCTAAGATGCATCATCCCCTTCAATCCCAAGTGACCAAGCCTCATATGCCATAGAATTGATTGATTTGGTTGGTCATTTGGGGTAGCAACAACAACTGTCACTGAAACAGTAGAGCCTTGCAAAATATACATTGGGCCATTCTTAGCACCTTTCATTACAACTAATGTCTCCTTTGTTACCTTCAAGATTCCATCTCCTCCAACATATTTATAACCTTTATTGTCTAATGCCATCAAAGATATCAAATTTTTTTCCAACTGTGGGACGTGCCAAACTCCTTCAAGTCTTCTAATCACCCCGTCAAACATACGGATCTTAATAGACCCAATTCCAGCCATTTTACATACCTGATTGTTAGCTAAGGAGACGTCGGAGCCTCCTTCAACTTCTTCATAGGTGTCAAACCAATCCCTTCTAGGAGACATATGGTGAGAGGCGCCAGAATCCAAGATCCTCTCCTAAGTTGCACATAAACTGGTTGAAACAGTAAGTGCAATATCTTCAGAAGAGGTTTCTCCTTGAGCTACAGCAGCCGAGTGGGACTTGGTCTTTAATTTAAGGCAATTTTTCTTCCAATGGCCAGATTCCTTGCAATAGTTACAAACATCCTTAGGATTAGGATATTTGTTACTTGATTTTCCTTTCCCCTTCTTCCTTTTATCAAATTGATTTTTATGTTGTTGTAATTCCGGAAGCACTATCACCACCAATGTTTGGAGGCTTGAGCGAACTTCTTCTAAGGTGACAAATGACGAAGCTCACGTGTATGGAGGCTTGAGCGAACTTCTTCTAAGGTGACAAATTCTTTTCCAACCACAAATGATTAGACAAAGTTCTCATAGGAGGGTGAGAGTGAAACCAATAACAAGAGAGCAGCATCTTCATCTTCAACTCTTACATCAATATTTCTCGAATCCATAAGTAAGGTATTCAATTGGTCTAGATGACCTTTAAGAGACATACCTTCTTTCATGCGAAGTGAGAATAATCGTTGCTTTAGAAGCAACTTATTTGTTAATGACTTGGTCATATATAAGCTCTCAAGTTTTAACCATAGCCCCACGGCAGTTTTTTCATCTGCGACCTCTACAATGACTTCGTCTACCAAGCACAACAGAATTGTTGAATGTGCCTTTTCACCATGAGATTTAAGATCCGCCTCTTCAGCATTTGAAGGCACGCATTTTCAAATGGAGTCCAAATGCCTTGTTGTTTTAGCAAAACACGCATTTTTATCTGCCAAAGACTGAAACTTCCTTTTCTAGTGAATTTATCAATCTTCACAATATGTGAAGTCATGATAACTACTGAGAAAAAGAAAACAGCAACGAAAAAAAACCCCCAAAAATGTTGAAAATAGCTTAAAAGAGATGCAAACAGGCCTTCAACAAACTTATTTGAAGATTCCAATGGAGATTGACAAGAGTGATAATTTCAACAACTGAAATTAGCTTCAAATGCAGCAGACAGAAGCTCGGCCCCTTGGCAAAGCTATGAACAATGCGAAAGATCTCCGTTTCTTCAGATAATGGATGTTCTCTCCTTACAAAAACAATTGATCCCAACAACCTGGCTCTGATACCAGTTTGTTAAGCAAAGAGGAGAAGGAGAGAATCAAAAACAACAATCACACACAAATAACACTGGATTTACGTGGTTCACCATATAGGCTAGTCCATGGGTGGGGAGAGGAGGTGGTGTTTCACTATACTCAATAGAGCTTACACAAATGGGAGTAAACAAAAAAAGACCTACCCCTTGCACTGTCCAAACTCCCAAATTTATAGTGTCAAAATGACAAACCAAATAAAGAAAGCAATTTAATCACACAATTACAGAGTTTTTAGAAGGCAATTTATTCTCATTCCGACTTTCTTTTAGATCATCTGGTTAGAAAGAAATAACAGAATTTTTAGAAATAAATTTAGATCTTCTTATGTTATCCTATTTTGATATTATATCTCTAATTAAGTTTTAGGGAGAATCCTTTCTGTCAGGTAAAAATAGATTGGAATTCACTCGAGACTTGGATAATATGCATCAGACTTGGAACCAAGAGAGAGCTGACCTTGCGATCCAATCCATTGCCTCCTCCATTAGGCTACTTGCACCTAAATCCAACACTGGAGCTGCTAATGATGCCTTAACCTACGATCCTTTCCAGCCTGATGCTGGAAATGTTAATTAGTGATTGTTAAAAGACTTTCGTTTGTTTAATTATTTGGGTTGGTATGTAATATTTTGGACTTTTATTCAGTGGTTTGAGAACTTACTTCTGTGATCAATCTAATTTTGTGAACTTCATTCACTTGGTGATGGCTTTTATAGTCAAGTGATTATTACTATTAAAGAATAATATTACCGATTTCAGAAAGAAAAAAAAAAACCAAAATCCATTCACCACAATTCATGTAACAAAATCACAAAGCCAAAAGAGTCAAAAGACCCAAAACTCAACCACCATTATAAATGGCCATAAATGTCTCATAAATTCATCCAAAAATCTCAATAAATTCTAGGAATGTAAATTTATCTAACTTTTTACAACAAGAGGTGAGGTACATACCTTATACGCCACCTTCGACAACCTCCGGCCAACCACAGCCAACTCCGACAACCCTGAGCTCCACCAAAGCTTCCTCAACCTCAGGGACAATTCTCCAAAGTTCCACGCACCGCCGCACATCGCCGCCAACCTCTAATCTCTCGAGCACCACCGGCAAGGGAGGATATAGGGGAAGGAGAGGATGATGGAAAGAGGGAGAGGGGATGAGGGTGAGGATGAGAGGGAAGGGGAGTGAGTGGAGGTGGAGGGAGAGGAGCGAGCCAGCAACTTGGGGAGAATAAGGGAGGAGGTGATGGCGTACATAGGAAGGAAAGGAGAAGGGAGAAAGTTGGCGGAGGTTCATGCATGACTTGTACTTATAAAACATGTAGAAGAGGCAAGTGGCCACAAGAAATCAACCAGTCAGCCATACCCTTATTTGCCTGCCTTACCAAACCCAACACGAAGCCAACCACTCACCCCACCAACCAGCCCACATACACACGAGCTCACACACGAACCCACACACAGGCTCACACATGAACTTACACATGGGCCCACAAGCACAGCCACATGCATAATGCCAAACACACACAAGAACACACACAAACAGAAACCAGTCCACAAGACCCAAGTCCAAAACAATAAATTCACACAATAGGCCTTGGAAACAGTAACAATTGTCCAAAAATAAATTCATTAAAAATGTAAATAATTATAAAAATGAATTTATGAGTGTTATAAATAACAATCATGATGGAGAAGGACAATAACAATCATGTTATAGAACGACAGATCCTAAGTAGTCTTCCATTTTTATTTGGCATGAACTATAGTTATTGGAAATGTAGAATGGTAATTTATTTGAAATCAATTAATTTTGAATTATGAGATGTTGTAGTTAATGGCTTTAAACAAAATTATGCATCATATAAAGAGTGGAGCAATGAAAAGAAAATTTTAACTCAACTTGATGCTAAAGATTTAAATATATTATTTTATGTTGTTAGTTAAGAACAATTCAATAGAATTTCTAATTGCAACACTTCACATGAAACTTAGCAATTAGCATACTTTAGAAGTTACTCATGAAGGGACAAATTCAGTTAAAGAAACAAAGATCAACATGTTTGTACACAAATATGAATTATTTAAAATGAAATAAAATAAATCCATAAGTGAAATGTTTACTAGATTCAGTGAGATCACAAATGCTTTACAATCTCTTAGTAGAAATTATTCCTAAAGTGATTTTGTTAGAAAAATCATTCAGTCTCTCATCTCAAAATGAGAAAAAAAGGCCACTACCATAGAAGAGGCAAAAGACCTTTCAAACTACTCCTTAGAAAGTTTAATAGGAAACTTGACCTCTTATGAGGTCCAACTAAAAGAAAAGTAGAAGGAAGAAAAAGAAACTCCTAGGAGAAAGAACATAGCATTACATCAGCTTCAGAAAACTCTGAAGATGAGGAAGATGAAGATATTACACTTTTGACAAGAAATTTTAAAAAAATTATGAAAAAAGGAAAATTCAAAAAGAATTGGAATAAAAATCAAGACAAAACCAAAGAAAAAGATGAGACAGCCCTCTGTTTCAAATACAATAAGCCAAGACACCTTAAAAGAAATTATCCTCTATTAAAAATGAAGATGTTTAAGAAGAATAGCAAACAACTTAAGAAACTCTTCAAGCCACATAGAATGAAAGTGACTCCTCTTCAGATGATGATTCTCATTCGATAGTGAAAATGTTAATATGTGCTTCATGACACAAGATGTTGAGTCATGTTCATCTCCAACTTTGAAAGATATCAATATAGAAGAACTTCTAGATGCTTTTAATGAACCATATGACAAATATAAGACACTAAAATGAAAATCTAAAAATATGAATCAAAACATTGAAAATTTAACCAAAGAAAAAAAGGTATTGATAAATGAAGGGGGAAAATTAATTTTGGAAAATGAAGAGCTAAATATTAAAAATATTGAACTAAATCAAAGTCTTGACCAAATGAAGTTTAAAATTAAGAATATTGAAAAAGATTTTACTTCACTGAAAAATAAGAGCAATGATTTGTTGATTACAGTCACAAAGTTTACAAAAGGGCAAGAAAATCTAGACTTACTTCTTTCTAAAGAAAGACCTTTCTTGCATAAACAAGGGTTAGGATTCTCACCATTTCAAGAGACTTCTTATGAAAATGGGTTTATTAGAGTCACAACTAATGAATAGTATGTATTTGTTATTAAGAAACAACAAAAAAAATGAATCCCAAAGATTAATGTTTGGGCTTCAAAGTCTAACAAAATTGGACCTAAAATGATATGGATACCAAAATCTTCACTTTCTCCTTGTAATGCAGGATGAAATCAAGGTAGATTCTTGACAGCAGTTATTCGAGGCAAATCCTCAAGAGTTCCCCTTCTGATCCATGAATAACACGTTTACACACTTGCCCGAGTCAAACATGTTATCTTAGTGTATATCTTAGTAAGTGGTGATTAGATAGATTTCTAAGGCCAAACCTAGAAGCGCAAAAAGAAGGGAGTGCATCTAAAATAAAAGTGATTGGATCCATTTATTGAATGAGCACTTAGAACAGGGGTGAGACCACTGATGCTTGGCAGGTGCACTATCAAAACATGAATCTCAGTGAACAATAATGGGTAGACACCCGTTGAAAGAAAAGAACAAGAAATGAAAGAAAAAAGAAAGAAAAAAAGGCAACAAAGAAGCTATCCATTGACCGAAAAAAAGAGAGAAGGAAAAACATGACATCAAAGAAACTAGCCAAAAGGAAATAAATAAAAAGACAGTAAAAAAGAAACTGTCTAGAGTCAAAATAGAAAAAAAAAAAAAGGGGGAATCAAAAAGCACAGTAGGATTCAACCTTGGACTAGAAGATTTAGATCTCCTAGTTAAGCTAAAGTCTCAGGATAGGACACTATCACAAGTCTACACACTTCCCACACCAGCACAACACACTCAAAGGCAAATGACAGGAACCCAAGACTAAGGGCAATTAACACTGAGGTAAGCCTAAAGCATCTTCCAGTTTAGGAGTGTACAAGGGTTTCCATTATCAAGGTTTCCACCCACAAAGTCTTCTTTTTCCTAACTTCATGAAAGAATTTCCCTTAAAAAAAAAATACAAAAACTAAAATAAAAAAAATAGAAAGAGCAAAAAATGGCAAAAAACCAAGAAACCCAAAAAAAAAACTCAAAAAAAGATGAAAAATCCAAAATGAAAAATCAAGTAGAAAAAGTGGGTAAAATCTACCCACCTATCACCATCTTATGAAATTGATAATAAGTATGACCTATGATGTAAAAATTTAGGACAATTGTGACCTCATGTCACGTTTCGACCTTTTCCAATGGGATGGTCATCTTCAATTAGACAAATAAAGCTCAGACTTATTATTCTCCACTCAAGTTTATCTCAAGCAATCTATCTTTATATTTTGTCTATCATCTTTCTTTCGACTAGGAGCAAGTCACCCTACATGGAATAACAATTTTATTGAGATTTCTTGTAGATTTTACTAACAGGTGGTTGGAGACTTTTCTGACAAGTGCTAGATGCAATTACTTTTGCATATTATATTAGACGCAAGTCAATAAGCATCTAGCAAATCCATGCAATTTAAAAAAGGTGCATGACATTGCTTCTCTGACGTCTTATGTTGGATGCCAACAACAATATGTCCAGTACTTATCAACAACTTAACTTGCTAATCTTCATTGTAAGGCCTTCAATTTTATGGACAAAGTGTAAAACCAATTTCTACCAACTTCAAAGCTTCAACAAGTTAAAATACATGTGTAGGTGCTGATTCTCTAGTACTCAATCGGAGAAATAAAGTCAACGTAACTAAATGAGAGGAGGTCCGCCGCCTTTGCTCGACACTTGAGAATATCATAGACCTCTTGCTCACTAACTTATATGTCACAGGACGACAATCCCTATGGAGAGTGTAGGCTACACTCAATGAAAGAGTACCTAACTACAAAGAACAGTCCGCTCTAGATAATGAGCCAAATTCTTGAGCCATCTCAATATATAAATCAAAGCAGACCATGATGGAAGAACCTCACTATTTAGGGTCATGCATTGCATGTCATAACCACCCTCTCTATATTTCCGTTAGTATGCATCCATGTAAAGCATATTACATTGCATCATATTACATTTTGTGTGGTCGTCAAAGTTGACCATCTACAATCACTCCAACCTTCTTCAGACTTCCTCGTTAGAGTGCTAGTTGTTTTAAATCCTTCCAATTTGACCTCTCAAGTTATGCCTGAGGAAGTACCCTTCCTATTTGACCCCTCAGGTTACGCTTGAGGAAGTGTCCTTTCAGTTTTGACCCCTAAAGTTACGCTTGAAAAAGTACGCTTCCAATTTGACCCTTCAGGTTACACTTGAAGAAGTGTACTTTTAGTTTTGGCCCCTCAAGTTATGCTTGAGGAAATGTCCTTCCAATTTGACCCCTCAGGTTACGCCTGAGGAAGTTGTCTTTTATTTTGACCCCTCAAGTTACGCCTGAGAAAGTGCCCTTCCTATTTAACCCCTCAGGTTATATCTAAGGAAGTGTCCTTTCAATTTTGGCCACTTAAGTTACACCTGAGAAAGCGTCCTTTTCAATTTGACCTCAAGTTACACTTAAGGAAGCGGCCTTTCCAATTTGACCTCTCAGATTACGTTTGAGAAAGTGTCCTTTCAGTTTTGACCCCTCAGGTTATATCTAAGGAAGTGTCCTTCTAATTTGATCCCGCAAGTTACGCCTGAGGAAGTGTTATTTCAATTATGGACCCTTAGGTTATGTTTAAGAAAGTACCCTTCCAATTTGACCCCTCAGGTTACGCCTGAGGAGGTTGTCTTTCAGTTTGACTCTTATGTTATGTTTGACGAAGTACCCTTCTAATTTGACCCCTCAGGTTAAGCTCGAGGAAGCGTCCTTCTAATTTAACCCTTTAGGTTACACCCAAGGAAGTGTCCCTTCAGCTTGACCTCCAAGTTACACTTGAGGTTTGGATCTTTCAATTTAACCCATCAGGTTACGCTTAACGAAGTGTCCTATCAATCTATCATCTAAGTTATGCTTGAAGTTGTGATCTTTCAATTTGACCTCTCAGGTTACGTCCAAAGCAGTGCTACCAATTTGACCTCCAGATTATGCCTGAGGTTATGATCCTTCAATTTAACCCTCTCGGGTTACACCCGAGGCAATGTCCTTTCAGTTTGACTTCTAAGTCATGCCTGTGGTTATGACTTTTCAATTTGACCCCCCTCATGTTACACCCAAGGCTATGTCCTTTCCAGTTTGACCTCTAGGCTACGTCTAAGGTTATGTCCCTTCATTTGACATCTCAAGTTACACCTGAGGCAGTGTCTTTCCAATTTGATCTCTCGGATTACGCCTCAAGCAATGTCTTTCTAGTTTAATTCCAGGTTACGTCTGAGTTTATATCCTTTCAACTTGACCTCTAAATTACGCTTGAGGTTTTGATCCTTCATATAACCTCTCAGGTTACACTTGAGACAATATCTTTCCATTTGACCTCTCAAGTTATGCTTAAAGCAGTATCTTTCTAGTTTGACCTCTCAGGTTACGCTTGAGGTAGTGCCTTTCCAATTTGACTTCTTAGAAAATAACTGTAACTAAAGCTCACCTCTAAGAAACAATGTGCGGCTAGTAGCTCCTATTCAGGCACCAGAACTAGACTGTACTCTAACCTACACCTGAAAACCAAACAAAACACACGTGAGTGACATCTAAGTCACCCAATACAGGTTCCAAATACACATATAACAAAACTCAACAAAAAAACCACAAAACACAGCTTTCGATTTATAAAACATGATCCTCTCGTGAAAATCCATTTCAAACATCGTTTTTTCTTTTCCTTTAAAACACTGGGAAATTTATTTCCAAAACATGTCTTTTTCAAAATTCAAATTCACTTTTTCATTGTTTGGGATTTCTTCCTAAAACCATATTCTTTCCCAAAACTCATATTTCTTTCTTTTTATGTATTTTTAAAACCATTCTCATATTTCGAGAAATCCATATTCTCGATCAAGTCCAGCCTAAAATACAATGCCTCAGAGGGATCAAAACCACAAACATTAGCTGGTAACTGGTTAAACCCACAATTCTTGATTACTTCTACGATTTCAGGACCAATCACAAGTCAAATCCTAGCCAAACCATACCTTTTCATTTTCATAAACTACACACTTTTCTTAATTACTTTTCATTTTTCTTATTGATATTACATTGATCAGGGGTAACTAGGTACATAAGCAGTAGGTGAGGACAGTATTTTTCTTACCTTCCTACACTACCGTGGTGAAATTCCCCATGTAGGAGGACACTGTCCTTGTCAACTGGCCTCAATTTCTTTTCATATGCACGAAAATACGTCTTTTTCTAACGTCCCATCGATGACCTAAACAATTAAGTTCAATAACCTAAGCTCAGCCTACACCGTCTCAAGCTCGATGACCACAGTCGTATCTGATAATTGATATCTTATCAATTTACCGACACTAACCTCTCATGATCCCACTCTAGCAGTCACGATCATGTCTGACAATTGGTTTCTTAGAGTATCATTTTCTACTATATTATCGACACCAATTCCTATGATTCCACAACACATTATTATTATTCCATTTTCAAAGCTATTGGGTTTTCCTTTCAAAACCATTTTTATCTTATCTTTTCGTTGTAGGAATCTTTTCCATGTAACACCTGACCCTCTACTGGAGACCCAACTCAAAATCATTCTAAAACCATATATTTAAATCACAATTGGGTCTCATACTCAAAAATCACATTAAACCATATATTTAATTACTTCTATTCATTTTTAAGGCTTTAAACTTAAAACCATTTTCAAATTCACTTATTTGGATTCCACATTCCTCCTTGACTTTTACATGGGAAAAACACCATTCACATATCCTCATTACCCATTTAAAACCATTTATTTCCATTTTCATACTCATTAATCCACATAGGCTAGGAGATAAAATCGACAGACTGAAATCAAGTTTGTTATACCGAAAATCTCTGATTTGATATACCAAATCCTTTCAGTATACCAAACTCCTCTGTTTCGATCGACCGAGTGTTCTCGGTCTACCGAAACCAGGCGACTGGCTGTAAACTGACAAGAAATCGATATGCCAAAACCAGTTCGACATGTCAAATTTCCCATGCCTAGAACATCTCTCCTGTCTCTACCCAAACATTTCGTCAAAAATGGGAACCTCCGACGGACTCCTCAAGCATAAATCATAAAATATGAATAAATCATAGAGTGTAGACCCTTCAGTCTACTTCAAAAATCCCTCAAACCATTCATCATTTCATTAAGCATGCTATTCATACTAAATTCATGAAGGCATAAACCTCATTTCGAGTTACTATAGCCTACTTGTCAAAAACTCGTATAAATCCATGAAAATCTATCCTAATAACCTCATGATTTCTACATAAACGTTTCATACAATCCATTCCACACATTTCTATTATTTTTCCAAGATTTATCATGTTTTATTCATGATTTTCATGCATCATGCTCATTAAACTAGGAATGCAGAACAAGAGAGGAAGAAAGGGTCGCGTACCTCAAGCGACACTCTGACGACCTCTCCCGCACTCCGACAAATCTCCCTACGCTCTAGTGAAGCTTTTCCCACCAACGATCCACGCAGACAAAACTCTCCTACGACTCGCGCACCACTCCTTTCCCTCATTCTCTTTTTGACTTGCCTCCGTTCCACCATCTCCCCATCTTTATCTCCTCCTCCTCCAACGTCTCGTCGGCTTACAGTCCCATCACCCTCGCATCGAAGGAGATGGGGTGACACAGGTTCCTGTAATGGCACAGGTTGAAGAGAAGAAGAAGAACAGAGAAGAAGATAAGAACTCATGAGGGAGACCGAGAGAAAAACTGAAAGAAAGAAAAGGAAAAAGACTGACACACAAACCGAGACGACTGTACATCCTTATATCGAATCTTACAATGATCCTACAACACAAATAGGTGTACAAAAAGCAACAAAATCCTCACACATACAAGAAACAACAGATTATCTATTAATAAACTAATTATACCATATTACAATTAATTACATGATTTACAATTAAAAATGGATAATCCAACTCATGTGTCACAATAGGATTTTGGGTTGGTTTGGAAGAATAAAATGAATTTTGCTGTTAGAAAATACCTTATCGCCATTGCAAGAACCACTTACGGAAGAATCCGTCGACAAGTGATTACCAAAGTGGAATATCTACAATACCCATTTAGCTTCAATAGATAGCTTCCTTCCACTAGCAATATCTATAGTGGCAAGAACAACAACAGCACTTAAAGGATTGCAATTTGCAAGAAACAAATGCTGGAATGATATTATTATTGAGTCAGATGCTTTCTCGGTCATTCCCGAGATCAATCAGTAAGCTAAGGAGCATTAGGAATTGCAGACAACATTCAGATTATCAAGCAACCGAGATCTAAAATTAGACAAGTAGCTTTGTTTTCTGTCACAGACAAGCAAACAAATGTGCTTATCTCATTGCAGTATGCCAGAAGATTTTCCTATAGTATTTTCTCTGATGAGGCCGTAGGCCCATCATGAATATAACACTAAAGGCGTCTCTCGCCCAGCAAACTTAGAAAAAAAATGCGAGCTCAAGAATTTATAAATTAAAGTTGATATCTGAAATCTGAATTCAGAAAAAAAAATACTTTTTTTTACAAATTTGTAAATCCAAGCTCAAGAATGGGTGCAACACTCCTATCTTGTTTCAGAGGATGGTTTGTGTAGACAACATAAAGTGATCACATTCAACATTTGTCTCTGTCTTCGTCCATGGTACATGGTTCTGCTTCACTGACTTGCAGTACTGCACAATTGCATACAATTATAATAGCAGTAGAAAAGAACCAACAACAAGCCTTGTTCAAAAATGATAAATCTACCTTAATTATTCTTTGATGACAATTACAAAACGACCACCAAAAGAGTAACTGAATGTTCTTCCAAGAATTCAACAACAAATGATTTCTACAGGAAGGAGACAAATACTACGTCAGGGAGCAGTGCCAATTCATTGATCAAGTGGTTGACACAGGAAACGATCAACACACATGGATTTTCATTTTTCCACAACATCTCTAGTGCTAAGCCGAACTTTTCAAAAAAATTTGCAAATAACACTCCACTCTATTATTAAACATTTTTCATCTGAGACTGTGACAGACATACCTTAATTTCCATTTGTGATAGCTACTATGCTAAGATTTCGTCAACCTCCTTCCACATTTCAGCCTTGTTTGAAAACCTCTGCTTCACAGCCCCGGCAATCTCACGGGCCTCTTTGACCTTAGATCTACTAACCAGCCCTTTCACCAATGCCTTCATGATGGAAAAGCAAGGAACCCAATTCTTCTCCATACTCTGCTTGCAAATCTTGAGAGCCTCCTCATATTCCCCACCTTGGCATAGATAATGTAACAGAGTGAAATAGCACTTGCTGTCCGGAACATAACCTCTCTCTTTCATCTCAAAAAACAACTTCTTGGCCTCATCCAATTTCCCTTCTTTGCAGAACCCATGAACAAGATGATGGTACGTGACGCAATTCGGCTTCATACCCTTCATGCTAACCATCTTCTCCAACAAACCCTTCGCCTCGTCAGATTTATTAAGCTTGCAGAGATTCTGTATCATGACATTGTAAGTGCTAACTGCCGGAGAACAAGAGGAAATATCCATCATGATCTCCAAAACCTTGTTGATCTCCTCAACCTTACCTTCTCTGTACAACCCAGCAATCAAGGTGTTGTACGTCGTCAAATTGGGTTTGATCCCTCTCCTCCCCATCTCCTCAATCATTGAATACACCGACCTTGACGACCTCGACTCGCAGAAGGACAGTATCACCATGTTGAAGGAGTCGAGGTCGGGCTCAAACGCGTAGCTCTTGGGGAACTCCTTGAACATCCTCTCGACCTCCACGTGCTTTTTGGCGACGACACCGGCGAAGAGCAGCGAGTTGAAGCAGGCGACATTGGGCACCCGCATTTCGTCGAACAGCTTGCGCGCATCGTCGAGCAACCCGGCCTGGCCGAAGAGGACGATGGCGTGGGAACGGTGGCGAGGGTTGGCGATGTCGAGGAGGTCGGGAAGGAGGGAACGGATGGCGACGAAGGAGGAGGAGGCGGCCAGGGCGGAGATGGCGGAGGAGAAGGCCAGGCGATCAAGGTGGGTGTCGGGGGTGAGGGCGGCGGCGCGGCAGATGGAGAGGATGGTGTCAGGGTTCTTCTCGGACTTGAGGAGGGAAACGGCGAGGCGGGGCTTCTGCCTGGCGGTGAGCGGTGCGGTGGGGTTGGAGGGGTTAAGGATGGCGGAGGCGGAGAAGGAGAGCGAGAGGGGTCGGAGCGTGAGGAGGAGGCGGCGGTTTGTGATGGATGCCATTGGGTGCTGCGTATTGTTGTGTTGTACTGGATCTGGATATTTGATCTTCTGCCAAAGGTTAATGGATTATGTTGTGTAGTGGTAGTAGTACTGCAAGTTCCACCGCCGGACTAGGGTTTTGTTTGCCTTCCTTTACCTCCGTTATGGATATATCTGTCAATTGGATCGTGTCGTGTAGTTATCGTGTCTATTATTTTTTTTCCAATATTTCTTATATTGTGGAAAAATTATACTTGATTACTAATAATACAATAATTTTAAACATATATAAGATATATTTGTATTCAATTTGGTAATAATATGCTTAATAATCTATTATTAATGTTAAACGTGTATTAACTGGGTTCAATCAGTTCCAATCGTGTTAAAT
>JAMKQA010004740.1:0-28099 GCA_024699735.1 Posidonia australis | reverse complement strand
GAAAACCAGAAATAGGTAAGGATCC
This sequence comes from Posidonia australis, assembly GCA_024699735.1. Lineage (NCBI taxonomy): Eukaryota > Viridiplantae > Streptophyta > Magnoliopsida > Alismatales > Posidoniaceae > Posidonia > Posidonia australis. Next base: position 28,074 of record JAMKQA010004740.1, on the reverse strand, counting down.
CTGTTACGCACGAGGAAGGTATTAGGCACCCTCGTGCGCCCGATAAATCGGTCTTCTATAGGTTTCTCATTTGATTATGAAATGTCGGCTTTTCAGCCTTTACTGTACGCCCGAGGGCAATATGCCATGCCATGTTAAGTGAGAGGTGTCTTATGCTAAAATAAGGGCGCATGGAGTGCAGGGTGTGTCCTAATGTTCAGAAATATTGCTCATAAGTTGGGTCAAGCGTCGATGCAAAGATATTGCATGAATAATATCAAGGATCTAAGTATTTTGAGCGATTTATCATCCTTACTTTGCTATATGCCAAATGCAATCTAACATGCATGGAAATGGCTAAAAACAGAGTTGTGTCCTCCCGATATATCAAGGAAGAAAACTAGAAAAGACCAGAAGCAAATCGAAATAAAAATCATGCTAGAAAGCTATGCAAAAGTTGTTGTGTGCTATTGATAAACAGGCTGCTGCGCCTGCTTGGTGCGCCAGACTGGTGCTCCAGTCTGGTGCGCCACCTATGTGCTCCTCTGTGGGCCAGAAAGATGTGCCAAAGCAAAATACCAGAAAGCCATGCAGTGCAAAGTCACATATGAATGCAATCCAGTAAATCATGCCATGTAAAATCCTTTACAAAACTTGAAAAATATGCTTTAAAAGTGAAAGAAATGAAAATGTAATGACTTGTGAACCTTGTGCTCAAGGGCTAGTAGCCTCACACAAGATTCCACCCTATTCATGCTAAGACGTATGCAAGAAGGTTCAGACATATCTCTAGATCATGGGCTGATGCACAAGGTTCTCCATATTGGAGTAGAGGCAAACATCCTACCAGATTTTAGCCATGGACTGAACATTTAAGGGGAAAATAACTAAGAAACAATTGTTATTTAGGGCTGAAAACATGTATGCAAAACCATGAGATGTCAGAAAACCAACAGCAAAAGAATCGGACGCAAAGTCATTGGAAAAAAACTACGCAAACAAGGATGTAAAAGTGAGTGTTTTGCTCTCTGACCAGTCTGGTGCACCTAAACGGTGCGCTAGAGTGGTGCTCTTGGTTGGTGCGTCGCTTAGGTGCTCCCCAGAAAATCAAGATCAGACTGCAATCTGATCCAGAATTGAGATAGGTGATTTTTATTAATGCAGATCAGTTTATGCAGATGATAAAAACTGAAACATGATGAGATGCAAATGAGCAAGGCAAACTTATTATGATGTGATTCAGAAACATGATAAATCAAAGGTTCATGGCTGAAAAAATGGTTGCATAAGATTCTAAAGATGAAACAGAATATGAACTTTAACAGCCGTATGCAAAGAATGAATCATGAAGACTTGGTTCGCTACATATCTATTAGCATGCATGTTCATGAATCATGCACTCTTATGCAAAAGAAAAAAAAACAACTCAAAGGAAGTAACAAGGTGCAGATTTCATGCTAGAAGTAAGAAACATGCTAGCAAACAAGGTATAGATTTGCATATAGAGCATCTTGCGAAGGAAACAAGCAATCTCATCATGGAACTCTAATGTAAACAGTAAAAAATTAGATCATATATGAAGTCTAAAGCATGCTTTATCTTGATGCTATGGCTGAAATTTAAAGGAGAATAAAAGAGGACCTACCTCTTAAGGTGTTCCTTCTTGAAATATCAAAGATAGAGGGATCCTCGTTGCTTTGGAAGGGCCAAAGATGCTTTGGAATGCAAGGGAATACTCCAGAAAATGAGAATAGGCTGCTGGAAAGAGTGTATAGCTTGTACAAGATGCTTGCTCAGATCAGGATTGCTGAAATCAAGGTTTCTAACCTCTTCTAATGGTTGCCTATAAGGGTCCTTATATAGGATTTCCTAAGGGTAACTCCTAGAGGATGCAAGGAGTCTCGTAAACGAAGAGACTGGGAAGATTCCAAGGCATATTCGTTGGTTTAGGTAACAGCCATGGGAGGTGGAAAGCCAGCAGCCAGCAGTCTGCGAAATGGCTGCGCGCCAGCTTGGTGCGCCAGGTAGGTGCGCTAGGTAAGTGTGCCAGCTTGGTGCTCCAGCTAGGTATGCCACTGTAGTGCTCCTGCTCGATGCTCCAAATAGGTGCTCCACATTGATGCTCCAGCTAGGTGCCCTCCCCTACTTGTCTGAATTTCTAATTGGGCTGTGGGCCTGCTATAGTTTTGTGGTCGGGTTAGCTAATGGGATTAGGTTTGCCACATCCAAAGCAACATCTGGAAAGCTCATCTATGAGTCACCTCAAAATCGGGGTGTCTACAAGGTGGTGTTGGTTCAGAAATCCGAAAAGCAAGCACACCAACCGAAAGGTAGCCAGTGATAGTCCAAGAGGAGGATAAACGAACACATCATCCGAGAAGTAGGCGGTGACGGTTCGGAAATCTGAAAAACGAGCACGCCATCCAAAAGGAAGTCGGTGATGATTCGGATGGAGGATAAACATACACATCATCGGAGAAGCAGGCAGTGATGGTTCAAAAATCTAAAAAGTGAGCACGCCAATTGAGAGGCAATTGGTGACGGTTCAGAATGAGGATAAATGATAACTTCATCCAAGATGTAGGTGGTGATGGTTCGAAAATCTAAAAGGCAAGCACGCCACCCGAGAGGCAATCGGTGACGGCTCAAAAGGAGGATAACCTTACACATCATCTGAGAAGCAAGTGGTGATGGTTCGGAAATCCAAAAATCGAACACGCCAACCGAAAGGCAGTCGGTGACGGTCCAGAAGGAGGATAAACAAACACATCATCCGAGAAGCAGGTGGTGATGGTCCGGAATCCAAAAGGCGTGCACACCAACAGAAAGGTTGTGGGTGACAGTCCTGAAGGAGGATAAACGAACACATCATACGAGAAGCAGGCGGTGATGGTTCGGAAATCTGAAAAACGAACACGACAAACCAAGAGGCAATCTGTGATGATTCAAAAGGAGGATAAATGAACACATCATCCGAGGAGCAGGCAGTGATGGTTCGGAAATTCGAAAAGTGAACATGCCAATTGAGAGGCTGTTGGTGACGATTCAGAATGAGGATAAACGAACACATCATCCGAGAAGCAGGCGGTGATGGTTCGGAAATCCAAAAACTGAAGACGCCAACCGAAAGGCAGTCGGTGACGGTCCAGAAGGAGGATAAATGAACACATCATCCGAGAAGTAGGCAGTGATGGTTCGGAAATCCGAATAGCAAACATGCCAACCATGTGGCAGTCGGTGATGATTCAGAAGGAGGATAAATGAGCACATCATCGGAGAAGCAGGCAGTGATGGTTGGGAAATCCGAAAAGTGAACACGCCAATTGAGAGGCAGTTGCTTATGATTCAGAATGAGGATAAACGAACACATCATCCAAGAAGCAGGCGGTGATGGTTCGAAAATCTGAAAGGCGAACACGCCAACAAAGAGACAGTAGGTGATGGTCCTAAAGGAGGATAACCGAACACATCATCCGAGAAGTAGGTGGTGATGGCTCGGAAACCCGAAAAGCTAACTCGCCAACCAAGATGTAGTCGGTGACGGTCCAAAAGGAGGATAACTGAACACATCATCAGAGAACCAAGTGGTGATGGCTTGAAAACCCGAAAAGCTTACACACCAACCGAGAGGCTGTTGGTGTTGGTCCAGCAGGAGGATAAACTAACACATCATCTGAGAAGCAAAAGGTGATGGTTCGGAAATCAAAAAAGCGAGCACACCAACCGATAGGCAGTCGGTGACTGTTCAGAAGGAGGATAAACGAACACATCATACGAGAAGTAGGCGGTGATGGTTCGGAAATCCAAAAAGCGAACACACCAACCAAGAGGCAGCCGGTGATGATTCGGAAGGAGGATAAACGTACACATCATCAATGAAGCTGGCAGTGATGGTTCGGAAATCCGAAAAGTGAACACGCTAATTGAGAGGAAGTTGGTGACGGTTCAGAATGAGGATAAACGAACACATCATTCGAGAAGCAGGAAGTGATGGTTCGGAAATCCAAAAGGCGAACACACCAATCGAGAGGCAATCGGTGACAACTCAGACGGAGGATAACCGAACACATCATCTGAGAAGCAGGCGGTGATGGTTCGGAAATCCAAAAATCAAACACGCTAACCGAAAGGCAGTCGATGATGGTCCAGAAGGAAAATAAACGAGCACATCATCCGAGAAGCAGGCGGTGATGGTTCGGAAATCCGAAAAGCGAGCACACCAACCGAAAGGCAGTCGATGACGATCCAGATGGAGGATAAACGAACACATCATCCGAAAAGCAGGCGGTGATGGTTCAGAGATTCGAAAGGCAAACACACCAACCGAGAGGCAATCGATGACGGCTCAGAAGAAGGAAAGGTGAACACACCAACCGAGAGTCTGTCGGTGACGGTCTAGAAGGAGGATAATTGAACACCTCATCCGAGTAGCAGGCGGTGATGGCTCGGAAACCCAAAAAGTGAACACGCCAATCGAGAGGCAGTCGGTGACAATTCTGATGGAGGATAAACGAACACATCATCTGAGTAGGAGGTGGTGATGGTTCGGAAATCCGAAAAGTGAACACACCAATCGAGAGGCAGTTGGTGACAGTTCAGAAGTAGGATAAACAAGCACATCATCCGAGAAGCAAGCGGTGAAGGTTTGGAAATCCGAAAGGCGAACACAGCAACCGAGAGGCACTCGGTGACGGCTCAGAAAGAGGATAAGCGAACACATCAACCGAGAGGCAGCCGATGATAGTCCAAAAGGAGGGTAACCAAACACATCGTCCGTGAAGTAGGCAGTGATGGCTCGGAAACCCGAAAAGTGAACACGCCAACCGAGAGGCAGTCGGTGATGATCGAGATGGAGGATAAATGAACACATCATCCAAGAAGCAGGCAGTGATGGTTCTGAGACCTAGAAGGCGAACACGCCAATCGAGAGGCAGTCAGTGACAATCCATAAGGAGGATAACCAAGCACATCATCCTAGAAGCAGGCGGTGATGGCTCGAAAACCCGAAAAGCAAACAAGCCAACTAAGAGGCAATCAGTGATAGTCCAGATGGAGGATGAATGAACACATCATCCGTGAAGTAGGCGGTGTTGGTTCGGAAATCAGAAAAGTGAACACGCCAACCGAGAGGCAGTCGGTGATGGTCTACAAGGAGGATAAATGAACACATCATCCGATAAGCAAGCAATGATGGTTCAGAACTCCGAAAAGCGAACACGCCAACCAGAGGCAGTCAGTGATGCTTTAGAAGGAGGATAAACGAACACATCATCCGAGAAGCTGGTAGTGATGGTTCAGAAATCCGAAATGCAAACACGCCAACCGAGAGGTAGTCGGTGATGGTCCAGAAGGAGGATAAACAAACACATCATCCGAGAAGCAGGTGGTGATGGTTCGGAAATCCGAAAAGTGAACAAGCCAACCAAATGGCAGTTGGTGATGGTCCAAACGAAGGATTAACGAACACATCATCCAAGAAGCAGGCGATGATGCTTCGAAAATCCGAAAGGCAAACATGCCAACTAAGAGACATTCGGTGACGATTCAAGAGGAGGATAAACGAACACATCATCCAAGAAGCTGGCTATGATGGTTCGGAAATCTGAAAAGGGAACACTCCAACAGAGAGGTAGTTGGTGATGGTTCAGAAGGAGGATAAACGAACACATCATCTGAGAAATAGGTGGTGATGGTTCGGAAGTCTAAAAGGTGAACACGCCAACCGAGAGGCAATCGGTGATGGCTCAGAAGAAGCAAACGCGAACACGCGAATCATGAGGCAGTCGGTGACGGTCCTGAAGGAGGATAGCCGAACACATCAGCCGAGAAGCAGGCAGTGACGGCTCGGAAACACGAAAAGCAAACACACGAACCTAGAGACAGTCGGTGATGGTCCAAAAGGAGGATAAACGAACACATCATTCGAGAAGCAGGCGATGATGGTTCGGAAACCCGAAAAGTGAACACTCCAACCGTGAGACTGTCGGTGATGGTCCAGAAGGAGTATAACCAAACACATCATCCGAGAAGCAGGCGTTGGTGGCTCAGAAACCCGAAAAGCGAACACGTCAACCGAGAGGCAGTCGGTGACGGTCCTGAAGGAGGATAACCAAACACATCATCCAAGAACCAGGCGGTGATGGCTCGATTACCCGAAAAGCGAACACGCCAACCGAGAGGCAGTTGGTGTCGGTCCAGAAGGAGGATTAACGAACACATCATTTGAGAAGTAGGTGGTGATGGTTCGGAAAACCGAAAAGCGAACACGTCAACCAAGAGGCAGTCGGTGATGGTCCAGAAGGAGGATAAACGAACACATCATACGAGAAGCCGGCGGTGATGGTTCGGAAACCCGAAAAGTGAACACGCCAATCAAGAGATAGTAGGTGGTGGTCTAGAAGGAGAATAACCGAACACATCATCCGAGAAGCAGGTGGTGATGGCTCGGGAACCCGAAAAGCGAACACGCCAATTGAGATGCTGGAGGTGACAGTTTAGAAGGAGGATAACCAAACGCATCATCCGAGAACCAGGCGGTGATGGCTTGATAACCCGAAAAGCGAACACGTCGACCGAGGGGCAGTTGGTTCGAAAATCTGAAAAGTGAACACGCCAACTAAGAGGCAGTCGATGATGGTCCAGAAGGAGGATAAACGAACACATCATCCGAGAAGCTGGTGGTGATGGCTCAGAAACCCGAAAAGCGAACACGCCAACTGAGAGGTAGTCGATGATAGTCCTGAAGGAGGATAACCAAACACATCATCCGAGAAGCAGGCATTGATGGCACGGAAACCCGAAAAGCGAACACGCCAACCAAGAGGCAGTCGGTGATGGTCCAAAAGGAGGATAAACGAACACATCATCCGAGAAGCAGGTGGTGATGGTTCGAAAATCTGAAATGCGAACATGCCAATAGATAGGCAGTTAGTGACGGTCCAGAAGGAGGATAAACGAACACATCATCCGAGAAGCAGGCGGTGATGGTTCAAAAATTCGAGAAGTGAACACGCCAACCAAGAGGCAGTCTATGATGGTTCAGAAGGAGGATAAACGAACACATCATCCGAGAAGCAGGCAGTGATGGTTCAGATATGCAAAAAGTGAACACGCCAACTGAGAGGCAGTCGGTGATGGTCCAGAAGGAGGATAAACGAACACATCATTCGAGAAGTAGGCGGTGATGGTTTGGAAATCAGAAAAGCGAACATGCCAACTGAGAGACTGTCGGTGACGGTCCAGAAGGAGGATAAACTAACACATCATCCAAGAAGCAGGCAGTGATGGTTCAGAAATTTGAAAAGCGAACACGCCAACCGAGAGGCAATTGGTGACGGTCCTTGAGGAGGACAAACAAACACATCATCCAAGAAGCAGGCGTTGATGGTTCGGAAATTTGAAAAGTGAACACGCCAATTGAGAGGCAGTCGCCAGTTCCTGTGATCATGTCAGTGGAACCCTGCACGGCTCTCCTACAGTGCATGGAAGCACACGAGTCCCAATAGGGCCACGGCAAAGATGGTGAATATGGAGAAGAAGGCTAGACTCAGAAACACCAAGGAAAAATAAGAAAGGATAAGGAAAGGAGTTGTCACCTAGTCCTTTAGTGGAAAGACGAGGATAACCAAACACAAAGGAAAAATCTAAAAGAAACCAAGGTGATGAAAACATATGCATGCTCCGTGCCTAATGGATGTAGTGCACAAATCAATGCTAGCCAGAGAAAAAGTAAGGATTCTTGTTACGCATAGGGAAGGGGTTAGGCACCCCCATGCGCCCAAGGAACTCGGTCCTTCTAGGTTTCCTACTTGCTAATGGTCTCTTGTGCGCATGCTTACCTATTCTGAGTGCACATGCCTAATATGACTGGAAAACATGCCAAATTGTAGAAATAAAGAATAAAAAGAAAAAAAATGATAATCCAAGGGACAATGTAGGCATTGAAAATGCCACTTCACTGTAGACCCTTGGGTGATGAGGAAAATCGTGAAACCGAGAATACTCGGAAAGCGTCACGCAAAACAACGGAAACTTAAGAAATCCAAGAAATTCAAAAGAGAGAAAATAATCCTCTTTTAGGTCAATGTCGGCATTGTCAAGCCAGTTAATGTACACCCTCGGGCAATGGAAAGTCAAATCAAATCAAATCAAAATCGTAAAAGTTGGAAGAAATCCGAGAAACAATGTAAAAATTGAGTTTGAAACAAGTTGGATGTGTGTGCATAATGCAAGAAAGAAGACATGAGAAAATATGCATGAAAAATAGCAACAAAATGTACAAGATGAATGTGTGAGCAAAAAGTGTAAATTACAAGGGCTTTTGTGCAAAATTCACAAATTCTGACTGAAAACTAAAACTCTAAGGCTAAATCATCAAAAATACATAGGACAACACATTTTGTGTAATTTTGAAGAAATCAGGGTCAAATGTTAAAAACTGTGTTTTATTGGTCAAATTCAAGGTTCCTAGGGTTTAATGTGCAATTTTGTCAGTAAAACATGTGTTTAATGCAATTCTGAAGAAATTCTAGGTTTAATGTGCAAGAAAAAGAGTTTATGTTTGAAAATAGGAAGTTTAGGGACTATTATGCAATTTCCCCAAGGAAATAAGCATTCTATGTGAAATCAGTGAAATTCAAGGGCTAAAATGCAATTGTTGAACACATCTGAGTATATATTTGAATATCTAAGGTTTAACTTGCAATTTTGACAGAAAAACATCCATTCAGTACTATTTTAGTAAAGCTTAGGGATTATTATGAAAAATTCTGGACTTAAAATGTATGAAAATTAACTCTAAGGGCTTATATCAATTTTTTAAACCTAGAAAACATTAATAAAGACTTACAGGGGGTCACACTGCAATATTTCAAAACAAATATTATTAAAAGGATTAAAAAACAAGTGCAGGGACCTAAGTGTAGGAAAAAGGACTTCTGTGCAGGAAAAGAAAAAAGCAGAAGTTTTTATTAAAAGAAACTTAAAAAGGACTTGACAGTCGCCGGTGACCGCATCCCACCAGCGACGACGACTGGAGCGCGATTCCAGCCCCTCCCAAGGCCTGATCTAGCGTCCAATCGACCGATGAGCAAGAGGAAAGGAAGGGAAGATGATCTGACGATTCTAATCTGGTGCCCAACGGTCGGAGTTGGCCTCCCACCTCCCTCGCTGTCGACATGACTCCGGTGACGGCGTCAGAGAAGAAGAAGACTCTAGGGGTAGTGGTGCGACGTCTCTGAGCTTCTGGAGGCTTAGGGACGTGGAGAGGAGGATTTTCTTCCATCTGGAGGCACGATTGGCATCGCTCCCTCAACCTCTGATCCTGCCTACCGTCGATGTTTCTTTCTCTAGCGAGCTTGGCTGCTGGGGCGATCCGGGGCACAAAGTAGGGTCTTGATTGCTTTGGAGTGCTGGAGAACGTTTCCTAAGGGTCAACGGATCGCTGCGGAGCGCAGAGTGCCGAATCACGTTCTCTGCAACCTTTCTTCTCCGACGACGACGTGTGCGACTCTGGCGAGAAGCTCCAAGAGACTTGGCGAGGGCTTGAAACGACGCGCCAGGGGTCAGAGAAGCAAGAGCAAGACCAAGGGAAGAAGATCGAGCACCTTGAGCCTAGAGCTGTGATTCCAGTAAGGGAAAGTCTCTGGCTCCATTGTAATCGACTGAGGAAGGAAGAAGGAGATCTAGGAAACTATTTCTAGAAGGAATTGAGGTTAGAGGGATGCTTACCTGAGTTGGTAGTGAGTTTGGTCGTCGGAGGTCGCCGAAGCTCGCCGAAGATGGCTGGAGATGGCCTAAAACTCAGATTTTTCTCCTCCTCGAGCTTCCTCTTTGCTCCTAGACCTCTCTATTTGCTTTGGTTGTGAGAAAATAACTTGGTGGCTTTCCTTTTAAATTTTTCCAAGTTTTTTCTCTCCTTTTTTCTTTTTCTCTTGCAAATGGGGGGGGTATTTATAAGCTTGCAAATGGCTAGGGTTGTTAGAGTAGTTGGTTATGGTTAGTCAGAGGATGTTTTAAGTTGTTATAGGTTGTTATGATGAAGTGGGAAGTGGTTAGGATTTGTTTAGGTGGTTAGAGATTGTTATAGGTTGTTATGGTGAAGGTGGGAATTGGTTAAGTTTGTTTGAGTGATTAGAGGTTGTTGTAGGTTGTTATGGTGAAGGTGGGAATTGGTTATAGGTTGTTAGAGTTTGAAATTAGGGTTTAGGATTTGGTTTAGGGTTTGAAATTAGGGCTTAGGGTTGACTTAGGGTTTTAATTAGGGTTTTGATTAGTTTTGGTTTTTTGTATTTGATTTAAGTGGATTTTAGGATTGTGAGTTAATTTTAGGGTTTTGAGTTAGTTTTTGGGTTTAAGGTCCCATTGCAAGCATATGGGGTGTTTACACTAATGATCTAGTGTGTGTATGCTTGTCTACCTTGAATGCACATGCCTAAGATGAATGTGAAAACATGCCAAATCAAAGAGAAGAAATGAATAAAAAAGAAATAATAAGGAAAATAATCCGAGAGACAATGTAGGCATTGAAAATGCACTTTAATGTATGCCCTTGGGTGATGAGGAAAATCATGAAAATCAGAAATATTCAAAAAGCATCATGTAAAACAATGGAACTTCAGAAATCCAAGAAAATCAAATGAGAGAAAATAATCCTCATTCGGGTCCATGTCGGCATTGTCAAGCCTGTTAATGTACGCCCTCGGGCGATGAAAATCCAAATCAAATCAAAAATCATGAAAATTAAAAGAACTTCGGAAAATTATGCGAAAACTAAGTTTGAAATGTGTGCATGATGCAGGAAAATAAGCATGAGAATATATGCATGAAAAAAAGAATAATAAAATGTACAAATGGATGCATGGGTGAAGTATGTAAATTTTCAGGGGTCTTTGTGCAAAAATCACATGTTCCTAGATAAAGACTGAGGTTTCTACGATTAAATCTGCAAAAAAAGTTAAAAAAACACATTTTTATGAATTTTAGGGAAGTTGGGGATTAAATGTGCAAAGCTGTGTATTTTTGGTAAAATTAGGATTCCTAAGGTCCAATTTGCAATTTTGCCAGCAAAACATGTGTTTAGTGTAATTTTGTAGAAACTCAGGGTTAAATGTGCAAATTAGTGGACTTAGGGATGAAAATATGAATTTCTAGGGTCTAATTTGCAAATGTGCCATAAAAACTGCATTTAGTGTAATTTTTGTGAAGTTCAGGGTTTAAAATGAAAATCTATGCAATTTTAGTGAAGTTCTGGGTTTTATGTGCAAGTTAATGGACTTAATGTGAAAGAAAACTAAATCAGAGGGTTTTATGTCAAAATTTAAAGCCTAAGAAATATTAAAAGAAAACCACAAGGATCACACTATAAATTTACAAAACAAAACATTATTAAAATGACTTAAAAATGAATGCAGAGACTGATATGCAAAATAAAAGGACTTAAATGCAAACAAAAGAAAAGAAATGAAGTTTTCTTAAAAGAAATTTAAAAAACACTCGACGATCGCCGACGACTGCACCTCACCAGCAGCCATCGCCTGAGAAGCCATCTAGGCCTCCTTTGTCGCCCGATCTTGCATTCAATCGATTGATGAGCAAAAGGGAAGAGAGGGGAGAGGATCTACCAACTTCGATCGGACGTCCAGTGTTTGGAAGCTTCCTCCCACCACCCTCGCCAGCGTCGCGACTCCGGCGACGGGTCAGGAGAAGACAAAGCCACTAGAGGTAGTGGAGCGGCGGTCCAAGGGTCCTGAAGGCTCGACGACGTGGAAAAGAGAGTTTCCCACCATCTGGAAGCAAGTAAGGCTGCATGAGCTCCCCTCCCAACCAAACTCATTGTCGTCTCCGGCGACGTCGACTGCGGGGCACGATCAGGGCTCAGAACGACATTCTAAAACATCCGGAACCCAAGGGGAGAGGAGAGGAAGGTGCTCCGATGCTCTGGAGTGAGCTACGCCACATGAGATGTGCAAATGAATTTCACTGTGCTTCGTCTTCTCCAGCGACGATAGGGCTGCGACCGGCGATCTTCTCCCAGAGACTACCAGAGGAGCTTGCGGCTTCTAAAGTGGAGGAGGAGCAAGAGGGGATTTAGCCTAATCACTCCACACACACCAAGGCACGAATCACTCAGTGGATTCGTGCCCCCACCTCTCTCGTTGGAAAAAATGGGTCTGGGACCCATTAAACTCAATTTCCGGCCAAGGAACCTCAATTCTTTACTAGAATAACTCCAGGAAGGTTGAGGAGGACCTAGGGACACACGATGGAAGAGGATTGAGCTTTGATCAGGACATACCTGAGCTTGATAGTAGGTGGGTTGTTTCTAGTCGTCGGAGCTCGCCAGAGAAGATGGCCGGTGCTCTGAACTCCTCTCCTCCAAACCTCCTCAGCGATCTGAAGCTACTCTGATTGCTCTGGTTGACTTGATTGCTCTAGTTTGAGTGATCTCCTCTTGGTTTCTCTCCTCTCAAACTTTCTCAAGTTTTTTTCCTCTCCCCTTTTTTAAGCTTTTTTTCCCCTTTTTTTCTCTTACAAATGGGGGTATTTATAGGCTTGCAATGGCTAAGTTGTTTGGATTGTTATGGGTTATTATGATGGAGTGAGAAGTGGTTAAGGTTTGTTTAAGTAGTTAGAGGTTGTTATAGGTTATTATGGGTTGTTATGATGGAGTGGGAAGTGGTTAGGGTTTGTTTAGGTAGTTAGAGGTTGTTATAGGTTGTTATAATGGAGTGGAAAGTGGTTGAAGTTTGTTAGGCATGGTTGAGGACATTGGATTATGGTTTAAGGTAGGTTTAGGATTTTGGATTAGGATTTAGGATTAAGGTTTAGGGTTTTGGATTAGGATTTAGGTTAGGTTTAGGGTTTTGGATTAGGATTTAGGCTAGGTTTAGGGGTTTTGGATTAGGGATTTAGGCTTGGTTTAGGGTTTTAGATTAGGATTTAGGCTAGGTTTAGGGTTTTGAATTTGGGTTTTGGCTAGTTTTTGTGGATGAAATTAGGTTAAGATGTCGAGTTGGTCTTGGAGAAAAGTGATTGAGAGCCCAGCAATCAAAAGTCCATTCCAAAGAAGCTTACCTACAATCCTATGAAATTGGCGTGCCTACAGCTACCATCTTGCATGGCTTTAAAAGCTCATGCATGTCAGGCACAACTACAGCTCATCCTTCCTCTCCTCCTCTTTCCCCTCCACTTCACCTTCCCGAGCACGCCATCCCTCTCCCTCCCTCTCCACTCGTTTTCTCTCTCCCTCCACTCACTCCCCCTCCTTCTTGTCTCTCTCACTCTCCATCCCTTGTTTTCTCTCCTCCCTGCATCTTCCTCCCTATTCGGGGTGCTCATGAGTCGACGGTAGTGTGCGATGGTCCATAGAGTGGCCGTGGAGTGGCCGTGCTCATGAGCCGTGGTGTAAATTTACCTAGATTTCTGCTCTCCCTAAGGTCGTGGAGTGGCCGTGGACGCATGGTGTCGTTGAAGTTGGCCGGAGACCAGAGTTGGGTTACCGAAGAGCGTTTCGTAGTTACGCATCTCCAACTCATGAATAGAGAGCATGAAATTGGTAGAAATTGATAGGATTGCATGAAATCTAGGTAAATTTACATTCCTAGAATTTATTATGATTTTATGAGTATTTATGGAGGTATTTACGGGTGTTAATGGCGGTAGCTGAGTTTTGGGTAATTTTAACCCTCCTGCCTTTGCGAATTTATATCTTGATGCATGGTGAATGGATTTGGTTTTGTTTATTGGGATTTGGAATAGACTCAAGCGTCTATATCTTATGTTTTATGTGAGATTTTTAGTGTTTGTTTTGGGGGTCGAATCGGAGGTCCCACTTTGGACGATTTTGAAATGTGTAAGTTGAGCCATTTTCTATTTTTCGTAGAAATCGGCATACTGAACAATTTTGGTATGCCATTTTTCTGTCAGTTTTGGTCCTCTGGTCGAAGTTCGATCATCCGATTTTAGACGGTCACCGAATCAGTGAATTTCGATCGACCGAACCATTTTTCGGTATACCAATTTTGGCCTGAGTGTTGACCATTGACCTAATTTGGTCGACCGATCTAGATCGGTCTACCGAACCAGAGGTTTTCGGCATACCAAACTTGTTTTTTGGCATGTTGAATTAGGGCCCAAATGCTTTTATAAAATGTGATTTTCCGTGGGTTTCTCGGATTGGTTTGTATTGTCTCTTGGAGATGGGATTGTAGGCCGTTAATGGTGGTCCCTTGGGACACCTAATGTGCCGTTTTACCTTGGTTTTGGAAGAATTTTCAAAGATATAAAAATGATTTTCAAAATGGTTTCAAAGAGAATGGTCAGCACGTTTTGGAAAATGGTTTTTCCAGGTTTTTTGTGTGTTGGCCGAGACACTATGGGACCGTGTCGTCAGGGCTAGGGAATGTGATGACATTCTAGGGTGGTCGGGCGTGTCTCCCTGGTCGAGGTCAAGGGCCGAGATACCTGAGGTTGAGGGACGTCAGATCTTGGAGGTATGAGACTTCTTGACTGTCGTCTCAAGCTTAGCGTTGTAGTTCGCAGGTTGAGGTGTCTTGTGGCATGACAGGGAGGTATGATACTCCTGCTGTCATTGTGAGCACTGAGGCTCGGGTATCGTCGGGTGTGGAGGTATGACACTCCCTCTTGAGCACCGTGTGTAGAGGACGTCATGAGGAGACATACTCTGTGATGGCCAATGCGGGTGGGACACATGCCCTGTAGTTGGTAACGTCCTGAGAGACAAGACAACCTTCCTAGGGAGGGGTTAGCTTTGTGAGGCTTCTCTAGGTGGGAAAATCACGGGACGATGGTTGGCTCCTACACTGGGTGGTACACCGTGACAGTACTTGTGCTAGAGTTTGGTCACTCCTCAGTGGACTGCTTGTGGCTAGAGTTTGGTTGCCTGCCATCGGGCTTCCTAACTCACTATGTGTGTTTTGGCCATTGAGGGCCTTCGCTTGTGGTTTTGGACTGGTAGAGCCCCAGTTGTGTTTTTGGCTAGTGTGGGCTTGGTTTGTGAGGTTTTAGAGAAAATAGTTTGCGAATTGAATTTAAAAGAAAATTAATTATGTTTTCGTTTTCCCGTTATTTTTCATAGAGTGCGTGCTGGGTGACTTCTGTCACTCATGTGTTTTCCTCATGTTTTTGGATTGCAGGCGTAGGTATGTAGAAGGAGTAGCATAGTGCATATAGATTGGAGTTTCATAGCCACACACACAGGTTCTTGGTAGTTTGATATTTCTATTTAGCTTTTAATTTACAGTATTTTAATTCATTTATATTGTTACGGGAAATGTGGGGCGTTACAGGGAGAACCTTCCTTCCACCTTTTCTTATATGCACAGGAAGGGTTAGATATGCATGCATCCACCCACCAAATGTATGTACGCACATGCACCTGCACGTCCTCGACCTAACAGCCAGCCTCAAAGTACGAGGCCAACAACACCACACACTTGCACGTCCATGCACACTGGAGCACAAGTATAGTACCTTCACTAAAGGACAAGGCACAAAAAAGCAAAACAATGAGACCCAAGTATAAAACTACAGAATTACCAAAATAACCTTGCATTAGTAACACCTACACATTATAAAATTCATTAAAAAGTATATTTACAATTAAATAAATTTCTAAGTGTTACACTAATGTTGATGGCTCCTCCAACCATAACATAGCTTGCAGTGGGGGTATAGTCAAAGACAATCAAGGGAGAGTCATTTTTGCATTTAGTAAGTTCTATGGAAACATCACCAACAATGAGGCAGAGATTAGAGTAGTCTAGGATCTTTTTCACCTATGTGACGTGCATGGCCTTCTTGTCAATGAAGTTAAGTTAGACTCCTTATAAGTGGTGCAGATGTTAAAATAGAAGATTCAAGTTAGTTGGAAATGTAGGCTTTGGTGGATGTGTATTAAAAAGATGTATCAAGTGAACATTCACTGCTATTTTTGTGAGGTGAATGGTGTAGTGTAATTTCTGGCTAAGAACGGAAGTAGATTATGTCATGATATGTTTGACCATAGCTAAATGGAGCTTGCTAGGGACCTAGTGGATATTTCTAACCTTAATAAATAGAGTGTTCCTAATATTAGATCTAGAAAGGATACGAGTTAGTCTTTTTCTCCTTTTATTTTTCCTAAGGACATAGGTTTTGAAAGAGAGTTTTTTCAAACTAGCCAAAAGACTGGTGATTGATGGGTTCTTAGGTAGCGTTTGGAAATGCGTTTTTACACCAGCTTATTACACTAGGCGCTTATTGTTTGATAAGCGTTTCCAAATGAGTTAGCTTATCGAGCTTTTCCAAAAAGTTTTTTTTAGTTTTTTAGTTTATTTTAAGCTATTGAGGTAGCTTTTAGAAAAGCTAATGGTTGTTAACTTTTTGAAAAGTTATGAATATTAGCCATAGTTTTTTTCAATAATATCCTTAGAAGTTAATTTTAATTATAACATGAACTAAGGCACCACAACGATGGTAGCCGACGATGGTGGTTGTGACATCTGGGCCTTATTATCCATTTTTATTTGTAAACCATATGATTAATTGTAATATTGCTTAAATGGTTTATTAATGGACAATCTGTTGTTTCTTGTTTGTGTGAGCTTGTGGTTGGTCTTTTGTGCACCTGTTTGTGATTAGGGACCAATGTGGAGTCCGGTTTGAAGATGCACAGTTGCCTCGATTTGCGTGCCCATCTTTTCTTATTTTTCCTCCTTCCTTTTTCTCTCTCATGAGCCATGTCCTTCCACCCATTCTTCGCCTTCTTCTTCCTCTTCATCCACCCGTGCCACCAACGACGGAGGCCTGTGCCTCCCCATCTCTTCCAACAGGATGGGTGGCTAGTGCCAAGCGATCAGTGGTGGAGATAAAGAGAGGGAGGCAGACATGGGCAGGGGAGGAGTGTGGTGGGGAAGAAAGGCAAAGGAGAGAAAGCAGGGGCGCGCGAGCTGGGATGAGGAGGGTCTGCATGTGTGTGTGCTTCCTTTGGGGGTCGAGGTTCACTAGAGGTCGCTGAGGTGATGCCGGGGTGCGGTGAACTCGTCGGAGTTACGCAGGCCACTGGAGAGGTACGTGATCCCTCCCCCATCTTCCGTTATTGTTCCTTGAAGAATAATAATGGAAAATGCATGAGAAATCGTAGAAAAATAGTAGGAATGATGGAAAGGAGATAAATGATGTGAATGTGTAGGGATCATGCTAGATTGTGTGAATTTCGTGAGTTTTGGGTAGATATGCCCTAAATGTTTTAAGGTTTAACTCTGATCATGTTTCCCTTGCGAATTTATATCTCCTTGTATGGTTGATAGAATTATGAATGGTTTGAGGGGTTTTGAAGTAGACTTGAGGGTCTACACCCCATGATTTTATGAGAATTTATGGTGTATGTTTGGGGGGTCCGATCGAGACTCCCACATTGGGCGAATTCCGCAGCTACGGAACAGGGGTGTGCCCTGTCTACGAGGAATTCGGTATACCGAATTAATTCGATATGCCGAAATCTTGACAGATTAAGCCAGATGCCTGCTTTCGGCAGACCGAAAACACCCGATCAAGCGAAACAGCGGGTTTCGGCTGTCGGTATACCGAAAATTTTCGGTAAACCGAAACAGGGAATTTCGGAATACCGAATTGAAAATTTGGTATGCCGTTTTTGCCCTTAACTTGGGATGTAAAAATTTGAATTTTATTGAATGTTGAGTTGTTTTAATGGTATGGTGGGTTTATATGAATGATGTTTCCCCATGTAATGACATGGAGGCATGTGGAACCCCAAACAAATGGATTTGGGTGTGGTTTTGGGTTTTAGACTCTATTAATGAATGGAAAAGATAGTTTTACGTGGTTTTGGGCATGAGACCCAATTTATGACTTTAAGCATGGTTTTCATGGCTTGAGTTGGGACCCCAGTGGAGGGTCAAGTGTTGTAAGGAAATAGAGTCCTGCAACGAGAAGAATGGAATGAAATGAAAAATGGTTTTGAATGGAACACTGATAATGTGGTTGTCAAGCTCATCGCGGTGTAGGCTGAGCCTGGGTTTTCATACCTAGTTGTTCGGGTCACCGAGCTCGTAGCGGTGTAGGCTGAGCTTAGGCCTTTGAGCCTAGTTGTTTGGGTCACCGACGGTGTAGGCTGAGCCTGGGTCATTGAACCTAGTTGTTTGGGTCACCGATTGGCACGTCAAACAGAGACGTATCCCCCGTGCACTTATGAAAATGAAATTAAGGCCGGTTGGCCAGGGCAGTGACATCCCGCACGGGGAATTTCAGCACGGCAGTGTAGGAAGGTAGGGGAAGGATGTCCTCGCCTAATGCTTGTGTGTCTGGTTACCCCTGATCAAGGTAACAACAGTAAAGAAAAGTGGAAATGAATAAAGAAAGTGAAATGTGATTTGGTCAGGATTGGACTGATGAAATGGTCCTAAAATCCTGAAAAGAAATGATGATGTTATAACTAGTTGCCAGCCAATGTTTATGATTTGGTTTTGATCCCAATGGGGCATTGTGTTTTAGGCTGGATCTGGTCATAAATGTGAATTTGAAAGTGTGTTTTGGGAAGAAATCCCAAATATTGAAAAGGAGAATGTTTTGGAAAAAATGAATTCCAAAAGGTTTTTGAAAGAAATGTAAAGGAATGTTTTGTAAGAAAAAGGTGGTTTTGGAATGAATTTCCAAATGTTTTAAGAAAAGAAAAGGAAACATGGCTTTTGAAAAGCATGGATTGGGATTGAATTCCCAAGTGATTGTTTAATAAAAGAAAGGATGATTTTCAAAAAAAGAAAACCAAGTTTTGAATAAAGTGAGATTTATGGTTTTGCCGAGGTTTTGTAGTTTGTATGTTTTGGGGAGCGTATTGGGTGACTTAGATGTCACTCACGCGTACTATTTGGTTTTTAGGTGCAGACTACGTGCAGCCGGGTTCCAGTATAGGAGTTGGAGCTTCTTGCCCCACATTGTGATCTTGTAGGTGAACCTTAGTTACAATTATTTGATGTTTCTGTAATTAGTGTAATTATGCTTGATACTGTGTTTTGGTAGCGTGCCCGGGATCGTGGCGTTACAGTGGTACTTGTGGTGATCGGCCGCATCAACGACGACAACGACAATTGTGGTGGCCGATGATAATGATGGTTGTAGTGGCCGACAATGGTGATGGTGGTGGTAGCTAACGATGGTGGCAATGGTAGTGGCCAATGACTACTATAGTGATGGTGGTCGATGACGACGACGGTGATGATGACCGACGACAGCTAGCAGCAGTGGTGGTGGTCGATGACAGCGATGGTAGTGGTTGTCGACGAAGGTGGCGGTGGTGGTGGCCGACGATAGTGATGGTGGTGGTGGCCGACGACGGTGGTGATTGTGGTGGCTGGTGACGATGGTGGTGGTGGTGATGGCTGACAACGATGGTAATAGTGAGGACAATATAGTCCTTTGATTAACTCATAAGTACTTATTAGACATACAAACCAAACAAACTTTTCTTTACTTCCATAAAAGCTACAAAAAATACAACTTAATAAAAAACTAGCTTTTCTCAATATGCTGCGTAAGAAAAAGCATTTTCAAACGCAACCTTAGCCTTGTCTAGAGGTGTATGATTATTTTTATACTCTTTCAATTATCAATAGAAATTATTATTGTCCAAAAAAATTCATAGGTTAGACCAAAATTAGGCTCCCTCTATTGTCCAAGGGAGTTGGGTCCCAAAAAGTGACAATTATAATGTCAAAAGCTTCTTTAGCCAAAACAAAAAAGCAAGTTGAAAAATAATTAGATTTTTTATTAAAGTAGTATACTTTTTTCATATATCCTCAACTAACATTTATTTATTGATTTGTCCTCAAAAATCAATAGTTAATACCCTCATTGTTAGCTCACTTTGCTTAACTCATGTCAGTCTTTTAATCTTAGATATTAAAGTACTAATTTATCTTTTTTAAAAACTTAACTCGAAAATCAATTCAACTCATAACCTAACTATTTCCCTTTACCTCCACCGACTATCTTCTTCTAGAATATGTTAATCATAACCATTCATCACCATTATCGTAAAATGAAGTTTACGAAGACATATAAGTAAGGATATTATAGTCATTCAACATGTAGAAAATAGAGTAAATCAATGTTATGTTACAAATGTTAACTATAAAAGTGTTGGAGATAAAATTTTAATTTTATAAGAGTAGAGAAAAAAATAGATAAATAAATGTTATCCAAGGATAAACGATCAAATACTTTAAGCTCCTGATTGGAATCTAAATAAAGTCACGAATAAAGGAAAAATTGGAATTACAATTTCATTTAATAAGTCAAAAAGTAGAATAAAAGTGAAATAATAATTCTTATTCTGATTTACTTATTTTAGAATAATTATTCTGTAGGAAACGTAGAATAAAATTATTCTGTTAAGTTATTCTGATAAATGTATGTTTACGATGTGTTTATTTTTTGTTTAATAATTTATACATATAAAATATAATGTATACATATCTTAAATTAAATATATATCTAAATAATCAAGTTGATTATTGTTAATATATATGTTTTTTATTTATTCCAACACTTATTCTGATACTAATTTTATTTTTCATTCAAACAACATATATTCTTATACAAACTTATTCATTTTTAAATAAAAATTACTTTCAAATTGAATAGTAATATTATCACAATACTAATATTATTTTTCACTTATTTGTATTTTTCTTATTTCATATCAAAAAAAAAAAAGGTTAAAAGAACATCCAAGTGAAAAATCAAAAAAAAAAAAACACATTCCAACCAATCCTTTCGCACCCGCGAGCTAACTTACCACGCCAATCCAGAGGGTGACTGGGTGAGTGACAGAGAGCACGCTTTCATTCCGCGACCAGCTACGTTCGTCTGACCGTCGGATCAGTGCCATGTCACCGGTCCGTGTCGTTGTTCTTCTTTTAAACGGCTAGGATCTTCCCAGTAGCAACCACAACACTTCCTTCATCCTCACGTCAACGTCTCTCTCCCTCCTCCGGCCTCACCCATTCTTGCCCTAATTTCCGTTTTTCTCTTTTTTTTTCTTCACTAAAAAAAAAAAAACCTATTCATCCCGGCGGCGGCTGCGGCGGCGATTTGCCGGTGACGTAAAGGCGGCAGCGAAAGATATGGACAGCGTTGCAAAAGCGGCGGAGGAGGAGGCGAAAGGGAAGGAGAAGCTCGGGATCGTTAACGGCAAAGGCCGGGTCTACGATGAGGAGGTCGACGGAGACGGGATCGGTGACGAGGTGGAAGAAGCGGAGGACGTCATTGACGTCGAGAGCGGCGACGACGAATCTGACGACGACGACGACGTCGACGACGTGAAGGAGCCTCAGAAGGTGCAGGAGGAGCTGGAGGAGGAGGAGGAAGGTGATGGTGAGGAAGGTGACGATGACGATGATGATGGAGACGACGATGACGATGACAATGACGACGAGGACGATGAGGAGGAGGAGGACGACGAAGAGGAGGAGGAGGTATAAATATTTTTCCCTTTTTTTTTTGGTTCTTATCACAGTTTTTGACCTTTTTTCCCTCTAGGGTTTTTGTTAGGGTTTAACTTCTTCTCCTTGAAGAGCCACAATTTTTATATTTTTCCAGTTTTATTATGCTCCAGGGTTTTTGTATTGGTCGAGAGACGGGATTTAATTCCTGTGTTATCTTTTTCTTTTCTGCCTTGTTCTCGTTTTTGTCTGGAGGTTTCTCTCGTTTTTGTGTTTATATGTTTCATATATTATAAAACAATATGCTCTTCTTTACCTGAAGGTCTTTTGAGCTTGAGTGTGATGGATCTCCTTTGTTTCTATTTCTTTTTAAGTGTTTTAGAACTGAAACTGTAGATTTTATTTTCGTCGTTGGTTTCGGATTTTACTGGTAGTTTTTTTTATTTTTTTTCCTAGCTGTCTTGGAAGTTCTTTTTCCCCTAAAGAAAACGTAGTTGACTACAGCATTTATGTTTTTGGTTGCACTTGCTTAAAATGCCGCATTTTCCCAATTTAAAATGCTTCTTTCCTTTCTTCCTCTATGGTCTCTGTTAGGCATTTTTTTGGTTTTTAGAATGAGACTTTTGTCTTCATGTGGTATGTAAAAAGTTGACATTTTTTTTAGTATATTTGGTTTCTGTATTTACTGTTTTTTTGTCGTTCTTTGTACTTTAAGTTTTAGCAACATCCTCTTGAGATCTATGTATGAATTCTTTCGGTGTCCTGGTGATGGAGCTTTTGCCGTTTTCTTGATTCTTTTTTTTGTTTTAAACAAATATGAGTGTCCATATTAAATAGCACATAAATATCGACTTCGGATTTGTTGTTTTTATACCTTTAAACGGATGTGTACTTAGAAAGTTTGAACAACGTGGTATACGTGGTGACTACTTATGTATTGTTTTGGAACAAACAGTCTTTTCCAGCTTTAGAGGTGTTTGGCTAATTTTATAGAGATCTAGAATCTAGGTGAAACTTTCTTGGTGTTACAGATGTCTTTTGGGGGGTTCAAATGTGTTGATACTGTAACATTCTTTGCCTGAGGAATTTAAGTTCGTCCTTTGTGGCACTGCTCTGTGTTTTTCACATGTTCTTTTTTTTAAAATGTATGCTCTTGATTCTTTTTTTTTTAATAGAAGATAAATTTACGGTTGGGACTAGCCACAACTCTTGGGAGTTATCAAACCCACAACTCTTGGCCAACTCAACTACTTTGAGCTGGACCGTGTCTGAAATGGTATATTGGGATGCTTTCTGTCTCTTGACAGAACTGTTTATAGCTTCTTTTTGCCGTGTGGACTTCATTTTTATTTTGTCTTCTGAGTGCTTGATCCTTTTCAGTAATATAGAGGTACGTTTTTGTTGTTCCTTGGGTACTTTTTCACTTTTTCTACAATGCAGTGTTCCCAAATTGCTACTGAATATTTAGTTCCCCTTCAAACATGAATATTGTGGCCCTAAAACCCCAGTGCCTCACTCTCACTTCATGGTGCCATCCTGTTTTCTTTTTCACATTGCAGCTGGAAAACAGTGTTTCTTACCCTTTACGTGAGTATTAACTACTCCAAACAAAAATTGGAGACTTTGTTATATGTTGGTTCATTTCTTTTTTGTGAAATCATGTTTAATCTCCCTGGAGACACTGCCTTCATGCCAATCAACCCATGTTATATCTCAAAGTCTTCGTTGAAGGAAACCACATGAGCATCCAATATCGTGCGATCCTTTTGCCATGTTCTGTGTTATGTTGCCTTGTGCAAGCTTTTGGCTTCATTGTCAATATTTTAGTGGCGGCTCTTACGGAACTCTGAACCTCCTGAACTGTTCTGTAGTATTGATCTATTGGTTAACTAATATGCTACTCTGCCTACGGTAATTTTTATTAGAAACAATATTTCTGATTCTCTGATTTTGAACGAATTTTGTCATTTTTAATAGTTGATACACATACTGAAAAGCTTGACCTCCGGTTCTTGATGTTTAATCCATATATTAGGAACTTGGGACTGAGTATCTGGTTCGACCAGTGGTAGGTCGAGCAGAAGATGAGGAACATTCAAGCGACTTTGAGCCAGGACAAGAGAATGGTGATGAAGAGGAGTTTGATGACCACGAAGATGATGACGAGGAGAATGAAGGTGGTAGTGCTGTTAAGGATGCAACATCTACAAAAAAGAGGACGGACAGGGATGAGGATTCCGATGAGGAGGATGAGGATAATCGTCCATCAAAAAGGAGATGAAGTCAAGTTAGGTAACCATAGACTTGGGGGTCATATCAAGGATAACCATTCTCCTATTTATCTTGGGAAATAGAAGTCTTTAATTTGTATGTCGTTGTAGTAGTAAGTATCGGCAACCATGAAATGCTCAACTTGTCTGTGCTGTGCTGTGGCTCCCTGTTTATGATGCTTGGAATCATCTTCACTCCCTTTTCTGGTATGTTGTTTCCCAATTAAGAATAATTTTCACTAATTTATTGCTTTGAAGTGGATTTTAGACATGAAAATAATTGGGATGCATGTGGTCCTTTTTACAAGGAGGTTAGGTTACAAGAGCAGAGGATGGTATCGCTTACGCTAGACTGGAAAAGGTAGTTTGAAAATCAACTGAAATTGATAAATGCTTCATTGTCACAGTGGTTTGGAGATGGCGGACCTCGTCTCACCTCTCAAGTTAGATTCTAGGGTAATCAAAAAATTTATCGTTTACTAAAAGAAATCAATTAAAAATCGTTAACTAAATGAAGTACAATATTAGGATGAAATACGGTAAAATGTACGAAGGAATATCAAAGATTATAATGGGTGAGCGGTAATCTGAAATTCCCTTCCACCAAGGCATAAAAATAACTAAAAAGAATCACTTCACTAAAAGCTGTCTCACTGGAAAAAGGGTTGGAAATACAAAATAAGTCACGTTAAGCAAACTTCGACGACCATCTGTATTGGATGCGTTTGTCTTTAGGAGCTCGTAAATTACAACGACAGACAAACTTCGCCTATTCATTCATTTCAAAAAAAGGTTTGTACTAAAATGCTTTTATGTTCCTGTAATCATGTTGACGAACATGTCTACGAGAATTAGCAGAGTCTTGACGAAAAACTGAAAGGGTATAAAAGGATAGTTAACACCTAATCTACTGAAACAAGAGACAAGGATAGTTGTATGCGTAGACATCTCCATATGCATGTAAATGGGCAAAATTCTAATAGGATCTTAACAAAATCCTAAAACATCCTAAAAATCCTAAGAAAATCTTAAAAAACCCAAACAAAATCACAAAACCCTAAATAAACCATTAAAACCTTAACAAATCCTAAAACCTAGGTTAACCCCTAAGCCAAACCTTAAATCCTAGGTTAAAACTTAAACCAAAGTTAAAATCTTAATCCAAACTCTAAATCTAGGTCAAACCTTAAATCATAAGTTAAACCCCAACAACTTTAACTACTTTCCACTTCACTCCAACAACCTTAACTAATTCCCACTTCATTCCAACCACCTTAACCACTTCCCACTTCAATCTAACCACCTTGACCACCTCCCACTCTAACTATAACAACCAAGCAAGTCAATTGGAAGCCTACAAATAGCCTTATTTGCAAGTGAGAAAGGATTTTGGAAAATTTGAGAGGAGTCTCCCATAGTTTTTTCTCCTAATCAAAGTAACCAGAGTGATCCTAGAGTAAGGAGGAAGCTTGTGGAGGAGAGAAATCGGAGTTTCCAGCCATCTCCAGTGAGCTCCGATGGCCTTCGGCAAGCTCCAACAGTCAACTCCACTGCCAGACCAGGTATGCTCTTCACTGACTACAATTTACTTAAAAAATGCTCTCCTAGGTCTCCCTCTACTTCCCCTGATCGATTCCAACGGAGTCAAAGGTCTCCTCTGGTCGGAATCGAGTTTCCAGGCCTCGCCAGAGTCGTTCTTTGGCGACCTAGGTGGGAGTGCGAGTCTAGGGCATGATCCTTGTCCTAGGGTGCTCGAACCTCCTTCCCGGACCTCCCTCTTGCTTCTCCAACCCTCTGTGCACCGTTTCAACACCTCAATGAGCCTCCAAAAGCTGGTCGCTGGAGTTGTGCATCGTCGCCGTCGCTGGAGTTGTGCATCGTCGCCGTCGTCGGGGAAGACGACTGGCAACAACGATGGGACACGCACCTCTAGCTCCACCGTGCCTCTCTGAGCATCCAGAAACACTCCATGACGCGCCCCTAGCACTCCAGAGCCATCGAAGCCAAGCCTCAAGCCCTGGATAGCCACCACAGTCGAACTCGCCGGAGTTGGATCGCGTCGACGGCAAGCGAGGTCTGAGAATCAGAGAAGTGTCCCATTCTTACTTCTAGAAGAGGGGAAATGTTCCTTACCGTATCGCCAAGCTTCTTGGACCCCTGAGCGACGTGTCGTAGCCCTCCAGCACCTCCTTCTTCGGCGTCGTCATTGGAGCAGTCACGATGGCAAGGGAGATGGGCAGCCCATTGCAGTCGTCGAAGCTGTGATCTAAACTACTAGATCCTCTTCTTCTCCTCTCCTCTTGCTCATCGTGTTTTCTAATCTTTGATCAGGCTTTAGGATGTCCCTCCTCCCTAGCGGTCGTCGACGGCGGAGTTCCGTCGCCGACGGCCGTCGATTCCTTTTCTTTTTAAAAAAATAAAAAAATAGTTTTTCTTTTAAATAACTTTTGATACTTTTGTTTTCTTACAGTTAGGTCCTTATTTTCTTTTAAGTAGGTCATTTTTCTTACAATTAGGTCCTTGCAATATTTTTTTAAATCGTTTGAATGAAGTTTGTTTTGAAAATATTACAATGTACCTCTTGAATAATCTTGTTAATGCCTTTCATGCTTTAAAGTTTGATATAAGACCCTCTGAGTTACTTTTCATACATTAAAGTCTAGAAGTTTTGCATTTTAAACCCTGAATTTTGTTGAAATAGTTCTGAGTGCATATTTCTCTGTCAAAATTGCAAACTAAACCCTGGGAATTTAAACATTTGCTCAAATGTGACTTAAATTGCATTTTAACCCATGAATTTCACTGATTTCTCACTAAATGCATGTTTTCTAGGGTAAATTTACATGTCAGCCCTTGAAACTTTTTGTTTTCAAACATAAACTTTTTTTCTTGCATATTTTACCCTGAATTTCCACAGAATTGCATAAAATGCATGTTTTGATGGCAAAATTGCATTTTGACTCCTAGGAACCTTCAATTTGACTAAAAATACATAGTTTTACACATTTGACCCTAGATTTCTTCAAAATTATATGAAATGTGTTTTTCTTATGTATTTTTGATGATTTAGCTTCAGAAGTTTAGTTTTCATTCAGATTTTGGGATTTTTTGCACAAAAGCCCCTGGAATTCACATTTTTACACTCTCACATGCATTTTGCACATTTTTTTTGTACTTTTTCATGCATATTTTCTTATGCCTTCTTCCTTTCATAGTGCACGCATTTCAAACTCATTTCAAGCTTGGTTTTTCCATCATTTCTAGGATTTCTTTCGACTTTCGTGATCACTGACTTGATTTGGCTTTCCATCGCCCGAGGGTGTATATTAACAGGCTTAACAATGCCGACATTGTCTCGAATGAGGATTATTTTCTCCAATTTGATTTTCTCAGATTTTTTCGAGTTTCTGCTGATTTGCGTGATGCTTTCCGAAAGTTTCACGATTTTCCTCATCACCCACGAGCGTACAGTAAAGCGGCATTCTCAATGCCTACATTTGTCCCTTGGGTTATCTTTTTTCCTTTATTCTCTTCTTCTCTTTGATTTGGCATGTTTTTCAGTCATCTTTAGCATATGCATTTAGAATAGGCAAGCACACATCCAATAGACCATTTAGCAAGTAGGAAACCTAGAAAGACTGAGTTCTTCGGGTGCATGGAGATGCCTAACCCTTTCCCCATACGTAACAAGAATCTTTACCCTTTCTCTAGCCCGCATTGATTTGTGCACTACATCCATTAGGCACGGAGCATACATGTTTTCTTCATCTTGTTTTCTTTCGTGTTTGGTTTTCCTCGTCTTTCCATTAAAAGACTAGGTGGCGACTGTAGAAACCCCGATTTTGAAGTGACTCATTGATAAGGCTCCAGTTGTTGCTTTGGATGTGGCTGACCCTTGAACCAATCCCAAACTCATAGCAAGCCCGCAGCCCAACTAAAACTCCAAATAGGTAGGGGAGAGCACTTAGCTAGCACACCTACCTAGCACACCTAGTTAGCACACCTCCCTAGCATACCTAGCTAGCACACTTACCTAGCATACATAGCAGGTGCACATCCCAGGCGCACATACCCAACGCACATCCCAGGCGCATAGCCATTTCGCAGGCTGCGGGCTGCTGGCTTTCCACCTCCCATGGTTGTTACCTCTAGCAACGAATATGCCATGGAATCTTCCAGGCTTTTCATTTACGAGGCTCCCTGCATTCCCATGAGTTACCCATGAGAAAATCCTATATAAGGACACCCATAGGCAACCATTAGAGGAGGTTAGAAACCTTGAGTTCAGCAATCCTGTTCTGAGCAAGCATCCTGCACGAGCTATACCCTCTTTCCAGTAGCTTATATTCGTTTTCTGGAGCACT
>JAMKQA010004739.1:0-28858 GCA_024699735.1 Posidonia australis | reverse complement strand
CCAGAGCTGGGCGCCAGCTTGGTGCGCCACCTTGGTGCGCCAGCCCTGCTCACAAATGTCTGATTTGGGCTCTGGCTAATGGGTTTGGGGCTCGGTTTAAGGGCTGATCACATCCAAAGCAACATAGAGACTTCCATTCCTGGGTCACCTCAAAATCGGGGTGTCTACAGTATGTCCCGGTGATTTTGTAAAACAATTGTATCTATAAATGAATAAAAGTTTCTGCACACTTAGCAAACTTGATAGATATTTCTTTTTCCTTACCTTTCTCAAAGTTCGAAATGAAATAAAATAGCCAATAATTAGGGGAGCACCGCCAAATAATGGCCTTTAATGCATATTAACTGAAAACAAGCTTAATCACGTGTAATAACATATAAACGACAAGGCTATAATGATTGATTTCACCTGCGAGCTTTAGAACAAATTTTCAAGGCCAATGGCACCTAAATGAGTTGTTAACTCAATGATAGACACAACACTGGATGGCTCAAAAGTCCAAAAAAATATGAAAAAAGTGCTCACACGCATATTTCAACTTGTTGAAGCCTCTGGAGTTGATAGAAATTGGTTTTTTATTTTGTCTACGGATTTAGGGACCCCAGAACAAAGATCAACAACTTAAGTTGCTGAAAAGTGTTGGACACAAAACTGCAAACGTCCACTGTAAGATGCTGCAATCAATAGCATCTTACACACCTTTTATTTTTTAAATCGCCCTGAATTGTTAAATGATGTATGTAGTGCGTCTAATATAAGACGTATAAGTAATTGCATCTAACACTTGTCAGTAACTTCCTGCAAAATTGTTAGCAAAAATGTTATTACATCTAGGGTGCCCCTTACCCCTAGTCCAAAGAAGGATAATGAACAGTGATAAACATGAATTGCTTGAGATAAACTTAAGTAGAGGATAACAAGCTTGGTCTCAGCTTTGTTCATTAATTGAAGATAACTGTTTTCCATGCTTGTTATTAGTTTCATGATGTGGTGTTGGTTTTTGAATTTTTTTTCCCCCTTTTTGGATTTTTTTTGGAACTTTTTTATTCGTGATCTTTTTTGTTTTTTGGATTTTTTTAATTATTTTCTATTTTTTGGAGTTTTTTTGTATTTTTCAAATTTTTGGTTTTCTATTTTTATTTGATTTTTTTGAATTTTTGGTTTATTTATTTATTTTTTGGGATTTTCTTTTTTTGGGGTTTTTGAATTTTTTTTGTTTCTTTTTTTTAGAAAGAAATTCTTCCATGAAGCTAGGAATAAAGAAGACTTCGTAGGTGGAAATCTTAATAATTAAAACCCTTGTGCACTTCCAAACCAGAAGACGTTTCAGATTTGTCTCGGTACTAATTGCCCTTAGTCTTAAACTCCTGCCCCTTATCTCTAAGTGTATAGTGTAGGATGTGAGAAGAGAGGATAGTCTCTTATCCTGAGACTTTAGCTTGACTTGGAGTTCTAAACTCCCTCTAGCCTAAGATCGAATCCTACTACGCTTTTTATCCCTTAATTTTTCTGTTTTGACTCCAAACAACTTCTTTACTACTGACTTTTCATTCATTTCTTTTTGTGCAACTTCTTTGCTGTCATCTTTTCCCTTCTCTCTTTCTTTTAGTCAATGCACAACTTCTTTGCTGCATTCTTTTCTTTTCTTTTCTTTCTTTTTCTTTTAGCAGGTGTTAACTCATCATTACTCACTGAGATTTGCACTATGATAGTGCACTTGTCAAGCTTCAATGGTCTCATCGTTGTTTTAAGTGTTCGGTCAATGAATATTTATTATTGATGGACCGAATTACTTCTTATTTTAGTGTACTTCCCTTTTTTGCACTTCTAGGCTTGGCCTTAGATATCTACTTGATCACAACTTATTAAGATTTATGCTAGGATAGTATGTTCGACTTTAAGGAAGTGTGTGGACTTGTTATTCATAGATTGGAGGGAAAACCCTTGGAGGTTTGCCTCCATCTCAGTTTTATACCCTTCATCCCTTTTCCCACAATGTGTTCGTGAGGTGAGGCCAAGGACAAGGTTGCTAAGTCTTGTGAGCCAACTAGTTCACAAGCTTGGGCAGTCTTTAGGCTCAGTATGCGTGTCAAGGATAGCACCTTTTGAGATGTAGTGCATTCCAGGGGTGTTCAAGCCTAGTGTTATCTTCTCTGGCCAAACTTTAGACGTTGCTTAGATATGCCTCAATTACCAAGTATGGTCTTTCCTAGTTCGGTTTCAATTTTCCATTCTTGTATGGTAGGGCTTCCTTCTCATTAATTTTTTTTTCTTTTTTTAAAGGATATTTTATTTCCGTATTTTCCAAAAACAAAAAAAAAAGAAAATAAAAGTTTATTTACAATAGTTAAGGGAGCTACCCTTAGTGTAGTCTGCATCGGTAGAGGTTTCTTTCCTCCATAGTTGATTAGTGATGAATTCAACCTAGACGATCTTGCTTCTGGTTTCCTCACCAATGTCAAATGCATAATTTGTACCTCACCCTGAAAGAGGAGGGCATCTTGATGGATGCATATGATATTCTATCCCTTGTATCATAAGCGACATTAGTTGAAATATTTTTCTGAACTTTGGTTTGCTAGCATAGTTGACCTTGCATGAAATCCATTTCTTTGGCATGTGCTTAACGAACTTTCAGAGGCATCAGTTCATTATAAGGATAAACTTTCCACTAGCTGATGTATTAGGAGGCCTAGGTGGATGGGAGAATAGTTTTTTGATGCAAGAAGGTGCAACAAGCTCATTTTCTGTCCCTAGCTCAGTTGGGTCAACAATAACTGGGTCGGATGGTATAGACATCAATTATTGCTCTAGCACAGATGTTGACTTTGGCATTGGCACAGGCTCTAACACGGACATTGGCATTGGTTCTTGCTCGGGTGCTGACTCTGTCATGGACATTGGCTCCAACACAGGCATTGGCTCTAGCTCTAGCTCGGGTGCTGGCTCTAGCATGGGCTTGGCATTAATCTAGCTCTAACTCGGATGTGGACTCTGGCATTGGCATTGGCTCTGGCACAGGATTGAGCATTGACTCTAGCTCTAGCTTGGATGTAGCCTCTAGCACGAGCATTGGCATTGGTTCTAGCTCTTGCTCGGGTACTGGCTTTGGCATGGGTGTGGGCTTGAGTATGAGCATTGGCGTTGACTTGCCTTTCTTGAAAATATCCGACAAATTTCTATTTCCTTGCAAAAGTGGTGCCTTGCTTGTGTGTTCGAAGTTGCTACCTCAGTGTTGGTTGAGCCTATTGTATTCTTAGCACCTGTACGGTCACTGGCTCTTGGTGTTGTGTTGGCTAGATTGGAGTTTGCCATTGACAAGGAATAGATCGTGATTGCCTTCATAGTTGCCTTTTATTATCATGATGGTTTTGCCCCTGCTTCCTTGAATTCGATTAATAGTGATTTGATTAATGTGATCGATATCATCTTCAAGTTGTTGTGGTTCTTCCATCTCGAGTTCATGGATATTCTCTTTGACTGATGTTGCTACCTCATATAATGCTAAAATGGATGGCCAGTAGGCGCTAACAAGTCCTTTCTTCATTGATCTTGTAGTATTTACTATTAACTTTTGGATCATTTGTCTTTCTAGAATGATTAAGCCAAACCTAAAGGCCATGTCTCTCCACCGATTAGCATAAGTGAACCAATCTTCATCAGGCTTCATCATTTCCTTCTCTAAATCAAGGAAGGTTGGCTTTGGATCAATCTTATGTTGATATTTGAATAAGAAGCTTTCTTGAATTTGCTCAAAGTTGCTCAATTCTTCCTTACTTAGTAACATGAACCACTCCATGGGCTCTCTTTCAAGATAATAGAAGAACAAGTAGATAAGTAGTCCCAAGTCATGATAATAAGACACGACCGCCATTTGAAACCTCATAAGGTGGCTACAAGGATTCGTGGCTCCATTGAATTTTGGCATGTTTGGATACTTGAACCCTAGAGGTAGTCAAACAGAATGGAACTTACTCGTATCGAAGGAAGACGGAGCTTGAGTGTGTATTCACAATGCACTGAACATCTTCCTCATTTCTACTAAATTGGTGTCACCCATTAGAGCTGCTTGGGAGGTTGAAGCTTGATTGACATATGACTGAAAAGGAACCTGATGATGAGAATTCCAATCTTGCTAACCAGAGAAAACTAGATTGATTCTTTCTCTATACTCGCGATGTGGCAGCTACCGTGGTTGCTCAAAGAACAAAGGATTGCCCTTTGTTTGTACTTTTCCATTTGGATCATTTCTCTGCTCCTGGTGTTCGGTGTCCGACGGTGCATTTCCAAGTTGTCCTTAGTATAGACCTTCAAGGATCTGGTTTGCAACGAACCTTCGTAGTCCTTCACCAGAAAGGTATTGACCTTGATGGAGATTACTATCTTGCTGTTTTAACGTCCCCGACGGATCGGGTGGTTGGTGTCACTGTAAAGAAAACAACACATGTCTTGATATTGGATTGAGTTGGGATCCATTTCTTCTCCAGTGATTGGATAGAATATCCTCATGGTAGATTCTTCCTTAGTGACTTCTGTTATGCTCATGGTGTCCCACCTCAAATTCAAACATGTAGTTTAACTCCTATTCTGGTTTAAGCTACGGTAAAGCGTAAGATGCTAGCTGACAGGTGTCTAATGTAAGACACTGAGGATTTAGCGTCTAACATCTCTATTAGCCAACTTCAAAATTTTCAACAGTAAATTGGCTTATGCAAACAACACAATTACCATAGACCCTTGGCACACCCTCTTTGCATTCAAACATGGCTAAAGGTAGGCCCAATTGCATTGAATTTGAATAGATTGACAATCTAGCCTGTAGGACGCCAGCTATAGAGCGTTCAACGTTAGGCGGTGCAACTGGTGCGTCTAACACTTTAAGCTGCTGGCTATATAAAATGCTCTAACGACTGCGTTTAATGTTGGACGCTGAAACAATAGCGTTTAATGCTCCCAGATGTTCTTCCTTTAGCTT
Source organism: Posidonia australis (assembly GCA_024699735.1). Classification (NCBI taxonomy): domain Eukaryota; kingdom Viridiplantae; phylum Streptophyta; class Magnoliopsida; order Alismatales; family Posidoniaceae; genus Posidonia; species Posidonia australis. The sequence goes on along the minus strand of JAMKQA010004739.1, from coordinate 23,883 downwards.
TAAATAAGATTCCTTGATTAAAACAAATTCCAATGTCCACATAGGCTATTTATAGACTTTTGGAACTCAAGGATCTAGAAAATAGAACAATTTTTCCCCTTTTTTGATCTTTGATCTTTTCCTTTTCTTTTGATCTTTTTTTTTGCTTATTTTTTTCTTCTTTGCTCTCTTTTCTCCTTTTTTCCCCTTTTCTCTTTTTTCCTTTTCTTTTCTTTCTTTTTTTTTTTTGATTTTTTCTAAGAAAGGAAGAGGATTACAAATATTACACTTGATAAGCAAAAGAGAAAAAAATTACGAAGGATTTTGGATCCTAATACATGTTTCTATAAAATGAGAAGAAAAAACAAAAATTAGATAGCAAATGTCTTGTTTAGTGTACCTACTTAAACATTTAACCCATTAACATTCATCATTCACCACAAATAAAAACCAGAAATTAGTAGAAAACTAAACAATGTGTTAAACGCTGTATCCGACGTGTCTAACGTAAGACGCTACAAATTATACATTCAACACCCTTATCATAGAACACTACACAGTAACACTTTTACACAAGTGTTTAAAGTTTTGATTTAGATTTTTGCTTTATTATTAGTGTTTTAAAACCTATGTGTCTTTCTGGGTACTTACAAAAATTGATGTTATGCAAGATTAGGGAAATTTTGCAAAAAAGGAAACAATTTAAATTCGAAATTTTCTAAAGGAAGAAAGTGGTTGATGTGGCGTTACTGAGTTGTCAGGTGTAAGATGATGTCAGGCCAACGTTAGAGGCCTAGTTCTCAGCATTTAACATCGATAGTCCAAAAAGTTGCCAAATTTAGTTGTCAATTCAAATGTGATCAAACGAGTGATTTAATGAGGTAATAAAAACCCCTAAACATGGTAAAAAGACTTGTTTAAAAAATACAAAGATTTATTTGGAGTCCAAAAATAAAAGCTTTGGCTAAAAGGACAGGGAACAGAATTGAGGACGTTAAACACTTAAGATCCAGTGTATAACGTTAAACGCTAGAGATCACTTATATAACATTAAATGTTGGAAACTATGCGTATAACGTTGTACATTGGCAATGAGAGTGTTCAACGGTCTGAATTTTTAAATAAGCATTTGAGAGAGTATTTGGGCTAAGCAAAAGATTTCTAAAGATAAACGAAACATTCTATAATGTACTGGGACTTAATAAAAATAAAAGAATGCCAAAACGGGATATCTACACCATGTTGTGTGACAAAGTAATACCTAAGATATTTTGGGCTAAAGTAGTTAATATTGCTTGCTACATTTATAATAAAGCTCTTATTCAGCCAATATTAGATAAGATACCATTTGAATTGTTTTTTAATAAAACACCTATAATTGCATACTTTAAGGTTTTTGGGTCTTAGTGCTTTATTCTCAACACCAAAGATAACTTAGACAAGATTGATACAATACATTTATTCTTAGGCTATTCTCTTCATAGTAAAGCATACAAAATTTTTTATAAAAGAACTATGGTAGTTGTAGAATCTTTGCATGTAAGATTTGAAGAAGTTTTTACTTCTAATTTTATTAATGTTGATTGTGATGTCTTATGTTTCTTGCATGATCTTTCATTGAATGAAGATATTAATGTTAAAGATGATCAAGTTTAGCAACCAGAGATTGTAGATACTTTATGTTCACAAAAACAAAGTATTATCAACCTAAGGGTGTTTGATTTGGTCTTAAATGATTTAAACATGCATCAATTCATCCATTATCACAAATAATAGGATCATCAGAAAAAATTGTAACTAGGTCTGCAACTAGCGATTTAGTAGTTGATATTGCATTTATTTCTTTAGTTGAATATTAAAATATTGAAGAAGCATTTAGTCATGAGTATTGGATAATAGCTATACAAGAGTTAAACCAATTTGTTGGGAATGATGTGTGTGAATTAGTTTCACCTCCCACAAATTCTCTTATTATTTGTACAAAATGGAAACAAATTAGATGACATTGGTAATATTGTAAAAAACAAAGCTAGATTAGTTGCGCAAGGTTATAAACAAGAGGAAGGGATAGATTATGATGAAACTTATGCTTTTGTTACAAGACTTGAAGCCATTAGGATATTGCTTGTATTTACATGTTTTATAGATTTCAAGCTTTTTCTAATGGATGTTAAAAGTGCTTTTTTAAATGATTTTATTAATGAGGAAGTTTATGTTAAGCAAGCTCTAGGTTTTGCTAATAAATAATTTTCTAATCGTGTTTTCAAATTGAAGAAAGTTCATTATGGTTTGAAACAAGCTCCAAGAGCTTGGTACGACTAATTAAAGAATTTTCTACTTAATATTGGTTTTACTATTGGTTGTGTGGATTCTACTTTGTTTTTGAAGAAAACAAATAATGATTTGTTGGTAGTATAAATTTATGTAGACAATATCCTTTTTGGTTCTATTAATGAATCCTTGTGTCAAGAGTTTTCTAAGCAAATGTAGAATCAATTTGGAATGAGCATGATGGGGGAGTTATCTTTCTTTCTTGGACTTTAAATCCAAGAAAGAGTTGATAAAGAGACTTAGATTTGAAAACGTGAAGCCAAAATCTACATCAATGAGCACAAGAACTAATCTAGACAAAGATGAATCTGGTAATTAAGTGGATATTAAATGTTATCAAGGTATGATTGGTAGTTTATTATATTTGACTACTAGTAGACCAGATATCTTGTTTTCTATGTGTTTATGTGATAGATTTCAAGCTAATATTAAAAAATCTCATGTGAATGCTTTGAAGAGAATTTTTGCTTACCTTAAAGATTTATCTGAATATGGTTTATTCTATTCTAAGAATAATGATTTCTCTCTTAAAGCTTTTATTGATAGAAAAGGTACTCATGGCAGTAGTCAGTTTTTAGGTCACTCTTTAATCTCTTGGTTTAGTAAGAATAAAAACACTGTAGCAATATCTATAACTAAAGCTGAATATATTGATGTGAAACTTAAGTTTTATAGCTTAAGCAAACACTTAGAGATTATGGTTTTGAATATTCTTTTACTCGTATTTGTTGTGATAATACTAGCACCATTCATTTTTCTAAGATTGTAATGTTGCATTTTAAAACAAAACACATAGAGATTGAACATCCTTTCTTAAGGGATCACGTTATTAAGAAAGATTTTGAATTGGTTTTTTTGAATACTATGGATCATTTGGCTGATATTTTTGTTAGACCATTAGTTGAGCATATTTTCATAAGTATTAGAAGGAACTTAGGAATTTGTAAGTTATGTGATTATTAACTTAGGAACAACTAAAGCTGAATTGGTTTTCTTCGTAATATATATTTATTTTCTTCCTATTCAATTAAAATTATTGTGGATATGGGATTTTCGTGAAGGCACTTCACTTCTTGGATGTCCCTTTGTTTATGCACAACTACTTCACTCCACGAATGTCGAAGCAATTGTGATTATAACTCTTAGTTCGCTTTTGCTAGCTCGAAACACCTGGGGAGATTTGTTGTAGATGTGGATGCAGCTACCTTTGGATAATGCTACCATTGCCTCAAGGTGCCCGTGCCAATGAGCTTCTTCCTCTTCTTATTTTTCTTGCAAAAATGAGATTAAAATTTGTGGATTAATAAGGTGTAGTAAGGATGTAAAAAAAAAAAAAAAACATAGAGTAAATGAAAAAAATACTAACCTGAGGGTCTATCCCCCCTTAATGACACTATATGTAATGTCTATCTATGAATGCTTGGAAAATGAAATACAATAATATAAAACTCCTTTTAATTTCGTGAATTGTATGCACTTGAATGTAAAGTGATAGTAGTTGGAAACAAAATTACTAGAAGAAATCCTGAGCTCTCCTCTCTTCATACAATTTTTCTAAAGACTCTTCTTGATTTCTCATTTCCAAAAGTTCTCCAAGATTCTCCTTAAGTCCCTCTCACTCTGAATTTTGTCCACAAAACTCTCAAATAATTGTCCCCCTCAAAGGCTAATGTGCCTAGGTATTTGTAGAGGTGTGAAAGGATCAAAGGAAGGCAAGAGTTCCAAAATTGGTAAGGCAGTTCAGCTGCAACAAGCAATTTCCAATTTTGGAGTGCAAAATGCAAAAACCATGTGTTTCATGTAAAATGTAGCAAAGTTTGTGTTTTACAACCTTCAGACACCAACCTTAATAATTACAGGATATTCCCCCTATTAATGGTGGACAAAGCCTGATTAATAAGTAATTAAGTCCACGCATGATTAATGGATTCATCCTTAAAAGAAAATAATTTGAATTCAAAATTATTCCAAAATGAAAAGGTGAAAACGTGGGCAACACAACTATCAAGTGTAAAATGCAACCTAACTTGCATTCTATATAGAACGTCGGTATCCTAACATTTACACCCTTAGGTTACAAACTTGCCAAATTTGTGTCTCAAGTCAAATGAGTCATTTAAATGAGTTAATAAAGATCTCTAAATAAGACACATGGAATCATTTAAGATAATGAAAAATTATCTCGAGTCCAAAAAAAGAAGGCTTGGCTAAGATGGATGTAAAACAACAATAGGTTGTAAGATGCAAGCTGACCTGTGTTCAACGTAGCATGTAGCACAATGTACGTTTTATGGCCTATGGGAGCAAATAAGGCCTTGGAGAACCTTGGGCCTGAGAGAAGGACCTTTAAGAATTAAGATAGAATGCAACATGATGTGATGTAATGCAACTTAAAGAAAATAGGAAAGTGTTAAAAATAAGATATCTATAGAGCCAAAATAAGAAACTTGCTTCCAAGCATAAAGGATCAGAGTCAAAAAAAATTCTTAAGTCCAAATCCACTTCTATTTCTCTTGATCTTTCCTCGTTTGAACATTTTTTGAGTTGTAATCTTATTATTGAGCATGTTATTTTTGAAATGGACTTTTTCAATTTTGGCACTAATCGAGTTCTCATGGGAGCTAAATTATATCCTAAACTTGTGGCTCAATTTTACAATAATTTAGAGAATACGAACACCATTTTTTTTTCTTTCGTTAATGGTCATCTTGTGAAAATTATTCCTAACTATTTGGCCAAAAATTGTTATCTTCCTAGTGAACTTGATTTATGGTCAAGTAGTGAGTTGTATGAAACTTAACTAAGTTCGAGGGTCAATCTCCTTTCAAAATTATTTCTGACTCATTTGAAGCATCATGCTTGTATGGCCACTAAAATTTTATCTCGAAACCTTATATTGAGATCAGGTCATCAAAGTGAGCTTTCCATTATATTGTTATTCATTGTATTTTGTATTATGCCAAAACACAATGTTAAGTGGAATCGCTATGTTTATAATGTCCTCAAGAATCATAGGAATTTGTCCTTCTCTTCTTTTTTTATAATATCCTCAAGAATCATAGGAATTTGTCCTTCTCTCCTTTTAGTCTTATAATGAGTCACATTTTTTAAAAGAAGGGGATTGTTCCATCGGATAATCCATAAATGCTCTTTGGTCCAATTCGAGTGACAAGAGTCGACAGAGATGTTTATCCTTCTAGAATTGCTACTTCATCATCTTCTTACTCTTTGGTTTCGATGGATGATATTATAACATAGTTGTGAGCTGTTTACAGTGAGATGCATGAATGATAGGATGGATAATTTTGAGAGTTTTACTCTTGATCCACCTAATCAGTAGTTGTTTGTTTATTTGTTTTTCCTTTTTTTTATATTGCTAAGGAAGAAATAGATTGTAAATAATTGTAGTTTTTTTGTAAACAATGTAGTTTTCTAGACAATATTTTTATGCTTAAATTAAACTTCTCCCCCATCCCATTTGTCTACCAGTTCGACAATTACTTACTCTTCACAATGCTTGTTATGAGTTTAATCCTTGACATTTTTTTAGGATAGTTATATTGTAACATCTGGGCCCAGAATAGGAGGACCGTGTGTGGGACATGTGGTGGGGATGCACGTTTGACATGCGCGGGTCATCTAGGAGATTTCTAGAATGATGTAAGCTTGTACCCATGCATTTGTATTAAAAGTGATTAATGGAATATAGGTTTCAATGCTTGATTGTGCTCTCTTCTCTTGGCGTTTCTTCCTAGACTTTGTATGACTACGTATGTTGGTATCTCATATTATATACATACACGTATACTTGCATAGTGAGTGCACAGTCAACTGCCGCCCAACACTGTGCCCCGTACCCTGCCAACGTCGCTTCCTCTCATGCCCTATAATCGACGCTGCTCGAATCTCACCATGCCCTACCAGTAGCTGAAAACGACGACGGGACAATGGAGATAAAAGAGGGAGGAGAAGGGCCAGCGTGGGAGGCATCTAGAGGAAATCCAGAGAAGAGAGCGAGAGAGAAGAGGACCCTGTGCGGGAGAGGGAAGCACCGAGGTGCTCGTAGAAGGAAAGAGAGAAACGTCGGCGACCCATCACAATCTACGCAACCCAACCTTCCTCCTCTTTGCTTCCATCGATTTCCATGCTTAGATAATGTTGCAAATCAATTTAAAAAAACCTTGAATATAGGTTGCCTAGCATGAGATTATGATTTTACAGAGATTTCATGAATTACGAGAATTTATCAAGAATATCTCAATGGTTTTCTCGACTGTATGCTACAGTAGTGTTCCATGACATCTTAGGCTATATGATTTAATATCTTGAGAACCGTAGATTAGATTAAGATGAAACTTATCCTAAAATGTAGTAGACTCAAAATCCTTCAAGATGAATATTTTTGAGCATTTTTGCAGTGGCCGGAGATGGGTCCACCCAGAGCTCCTAGGTGGGGCAATTTTTCTAGTGACCTGATCTAGGTTACTGTAAGTGTGGGAATAGCGTGCCGAATGCGCGGACCAGATGTGTGAGTCCCACAGGCATATTTTCCTGAAAGGATAAAACACATAATGAAGATTTTAATTAGTGAAAAATATAGTTTTAATCCCTGAGTAATTATTCTAAAATAACAGGTATTTTAGAAAGAAATGCAAAGGTTTAAAAAGAATGATTCCTCTTTAAAAGAAATTTAATCGGGATTATTTTTAGAAGAGAATATTGGTTTTTCATAAAGCATTCCCTGTGATAAGAAAAATGATTTCAAAAAGAGTTTTAGAAAGAGACTTTAGAAAAGAATTTCAGAAAAGATGTATGTTTTCTCAGTAAAGAGTTTTTGATCAGAAGCATGTTTTAGAAAAGAAGATTTCAGAGTTTTGAGTTAGCTGTAGTGAAAGAGATTGGGAGCCAAAAGAGCTAATGTTGGCTGAGTAATGTACTCAGTTAGGCAGGTGGTATTATGTAGGCTAGGTGAGGTAACTCAAGAGCTTGTGATGGGCCAGGTCATTGATACTTGCAACACCATGACAGATTAGAGGGACGTCATGAGTAAACGTATCCTCGTGCAATGAAGATAGAAAAGAGAAAAGAGATAATGAGGCCCATTGGCTGGAACGGTGACATGCCCCGCACATGGACGTTCACCGTGACAGTGTAGGGGATCGAGGTTGGTGCCTTCTTCCTCGATTATGGTCAGGTCACCCTTGATCAAGGTGACACCAAAAAAGAAATTTGCAGATTTCATATTTCAGGTTTGGTTTGAGGCTAGAATTGAGCTTGGTTTTGGTTTCAGAGTTTAGCAAGTTCTAGCCAAGATAAGAATAATGTTTTAAGACTAGTTCCAACCACATTTTGTGTTTTTGCAAGATTCAAGATTTGAGATTTAGACTGGAACCTATTCTCAAAACAATTTTCCAAAGATATGTAGATTAAAGCATAGTTTTCAAAAAAGAAAGTAAGTTTTGAAAATGCATGATTTCCGATATTTCTTGAAAGAAGTTTTCTTAGAATTTTTAGCCAAAATTTGATTATGACCCAGATTTGAGTTTTATAGAAAAAGCTTCCAGAAAAGATAATAGCGTTTAAATTGGAAACAAAGAGTTAGAGTTTTAGTCATTTCTCTACTTTTGTTTTCTTTAAGGCGCGTACTGGATGGCATAGATGTCATTCATACGTTTCTTTGGTTATTCTTTTTCTCAGATGTTGTGTTGAAGTCCAGTCAATTTCTGGTGCTCGAGTTTTGAGAGTCGTTAACCGTACACAGGTTTAGGTAGTAGTTAGTATTAAATTTATTTTAAATACTATACTTACTAATTTAGCATACTCAAACTTAGATTTACTTTACTGTGGCATCACGTGGCTGCGGGGCATTACATATATTATTGGGAATCAATGCTCCACTGTCCTTGAACCGTAAAAGACCCCCACTTTTACGCAAGACAAGATAATCAATTTTTACTAGGGCTCCTTTTGTAGCTACAATTTTTGTTGGAGAACGTATTTCCATGGTTATTAGTTTTTTCTAATATTTGAACTGAAAAACAGAAAAATTATAATATATAACTTCTGAGAAAAATTGATTTTTGATTAAAATCTGTAATCCCAAAAGTAATTCCTAACAAAACCTTGGTTCAACATCACGAACTCCTTCTACTCAAGAAGTTGCACTTGATGAACTAAGGTACACAAATTTTATCCATGCTACTGACTTGTCACTTCTCCATTTTGTCTCAAGCCTTTACTTGACTATTAGTCGAAAACAAGACAACAACTTATTTGTTCTTCTACCTTTGTTTTTACAATAATTATAGATATTTGATCTCATGCCAAATCTCATAATTTCACATGTAGTATTGCTTTAGCAATTCATTATTCTTATTGGATATTCAAGTGGGAGTCACTCTAGAGTCCTTTTACGCTTTCCTTGAGGAGGTGATGTAGCATTTTTGGCACATAAATTTTGTAACTTCTTTCTTGCTTTTAGTTCATGTTAAATCGATCTTATGCATAAGTTAAGTAATTTCATGACATGTTATTAACTATTGCGTTAAGATCTTAGTATTGATCATAATATTAATATAAATTGTGAGTTTAGCTTTTGTCGTCGCGTTTGGGATGTGACATGATATCAAAGCGGGAAAACCAATTGAAAGTATAGAAGCTAATGCCTAAGTGTTGTGCAAGGCTAAGTGCTACACTACGGTGAATTACAAGAATCCACCTTTAGAGTTCATACAAGTCACCTTTAGAGACCAGACCGCCTAGTGATCTTGGTGTGAGTCCTAATGAGGATGTCAAGAGATTAAGTAGGGGAGAACGTGATACGCATAAACATGCATGAGATGTTTCAGATACTTCAACATATTTAGTCTCATATTGGATAATTGGAAGATTAGGAATGAGTATATCAGATAATGGTCAAAGGAAGAGAATGCTTACGTAATATGGAGGGTTGGTTCAAAAACCATTTCACCATGATCGCCACTCTGTGGATATGTGGATTTGAGGGTGTAATAATGTTAATGTTTTCACACTCATCATTAATATTTGTGATCACTACTCGTTGATTTGCTATGTTAACTGACAAGACACCTTTAGGGAGATGTAGATGTTGATATCATATGGGTCCTTGGTTCACTAAATCAACGGCAAGATATCCAACAACGTCCTCGTATTATGTAGCGTATTTCTTCCTTCAAAATAAATAAAAGATCTAGATTAATTTATCAATGAATGCTAATAATACTAACCACAGGTGGTTCCATGCATGCATATGCAATGACCTATCTAAAGAATATAATAATGCTATAAATAAAAAAAATGAAAACGAATACTCCCTTGACCTTTAGTACTATATGACATAGAATGAGGAAGTAGAGGCATAAACTAAATTCTAGAGGTGTGTCTTTCTCGAAACGAACACAATCTGTCTGGATCTTGATTCTCTCATAGGAATTTGACGATATGTGGCTCTGGATCTCTTAGAATTACTCCCACGTGGCTCTCAAAATACTTTAATGTGTCTCTTAGATAGTGTTTGGTAATTATTTTTCGTTTCTAGTGTTTTTTAGAAAGCCAACTTATGCGTTTTTTTTGCTGTAGACAACTTATGAAATAGATGAAGAATCATGTTTGGTTGCATTACAAAATAAGCACTTATTTTTTTATCTAAAATGACCAAGTTACCTTCATATCCTCCTCTCTCCATCTCCTCCTCGTCAACATCACCTTCTCCTCCCTCTCCTCCTCCTCCTCCTCCCTCCTTCCCTCCTAAAAATCTCCTCCTCCCTACCTCCTTGTCGACGTCACAACTTCTTCTTCTTCTTCTTCTTCTTCTCCTCCTTCTCGTCTACCACCATCTCTCCTACTCCTCCTCCTCCTCCTCGTCTACCCCCATCTCTCCTCCTCATCCCCACCTCCTTCGCCACTGTTACCAACTCCTCGACCTCATCACCCATCCCCTTGAGAACTGATCTCCTTATCTGCTCACATCTCTCCTCCTCTGTCCCTTCTCTCCTCCTCCTCCTAGACTGGAACAACTACTCCCCTCATTTCACCTCATGCGTTGACTTTGCCTATCCCAGCACCACTACCACCATGTGGGCCTCCTGGTCCTCTACCACCCCGTCCGTCGACTTGTCCTCCCTTCGGTCTCAGCTCGAGGTGGAGCCTGAGTCGATGGTGCTGCATGGGGTCTAGCTCGAGAGTATTGGCAAGAATGATGACTTCGCTGCCTTCAACATGCAACACAGGATCTAGGCTGTGCTCTAGCAGGTCGTTGGGAGTGGGAATGGTGGGAAGAGGGAGAGGAAGAAGAAGAACACATGTGTAATATTACATTTTCAATGAGGACAATATAGGAAATAAATGAAAAAAGATCCAGCATTTTTAAAAAAGTTGCCTCTCATACCTTTTTTTTTCAACGCCTTTGATGAGCTTTACATATAACAAAAAAGCTAGTGTTTTTGAATAAGTAGGCGTTTTTTTGTACGTTTGGTTCAACTTTTTCTCTATAAGTGATTATTTCTAATAAGCTACAAAAAATAATCGTTACCTACCTTAGAATCTCTAAAAAAACTCTCTTTTCCTCTTCCTCTCAAAAAGCCTCATGAAATCTTTTTCTTTTTCTCTCTCAAAAGATCTCCCTTAACTTTAGGTCTAGTGGTATTTATATAGGATTTCCAAACATCATATCTCGTTGAATACATGTAAATCTAGCTTAAATTTAAATTTAAACCCAAATTTAATTTTAAATGATTTAAAATAGGATATTTAAGGTCCTTGTCGCTTTAATAGGCGACTACCTTAGATATTCCCAAGATATTTGTTTCCTTAATATAGAAAATCTATTTAAAAAATAATAAAATAATGGTTTTAAGATAAATAGTCACCAGTTGGAGTGGCAACAACCTTTAAACTTCAAATTATTTAGAATTTAATTTTCGAACTAATTTATTACAAACTTAGAAACTGCTTACGACTTAATACTCATTTTTAAAATATTCTCCGTAACGAAAATCTATTTATAATGATTTTTTATTATAAATCCAAGCTAACTCATTAAGCAACCTAAATTTAAAATAAATATCTTCTATAATTTTGTTAAGGAGGTTATTTAGTTTTGTGGATATTTTGGAATTGATTTAAATTCATAACTACTTAGATATATTGGATTCTTTTCACATTTTAATATTATTTTAATTTATATATAGATATATTATTTAAAAAGGTGATAACTAAATTAAAATTTTAGTGTTAGCTCCAAAAAAATCTCAAACAAAAATATTTTATTTCAAAGTGGACGTCATTAATTCTCTAGAATTTTCCTTAATTAGTTGCAATTTTTAAAAGGCTATATATATTATCTTAAAATGTAACACTCGTAAAATTCATTTTGTAATTATTTACATTTTATGAATTTTATTCCTGGACGAGTGTTACTGTTCCAAGGCTTGTTGTGTGGATGTGTGCTTTTGGGCTTGAGCCTCGTGGGCTGGCTTTTGTGGTGTGTTCATGTACGTGGTTGGCACTATGCATTGTGGCACTGTGCGTGTGGGACCTGGGTGTGGGTCCGTGTAGGGCACAAGTGTGGGGTCCGCGTGGGGCTCGCGTTCATGGACCATTGGTTGTGGTTGGTGGTTGGGCGGAGTGGTCGGTGTGCTCGTGCGGTGTGTCAGTGGCTAAGACGTGTAGGTGAGCACACTCCCAGCTACTGCGTGCGCAGGCTTTATAAGCTGCACTACACTCTTTCGCCGTTCGTCGTCGTCTTCTCCTTCTTTCTTCTTCTTTCCTTCTACTCATTGGGCATGTTTCCCTTCTTCCCCACCTTCTCCTCCCTTCCTCTCCACTCCTCCTTCTCCACCCCTCCTTCTCCACCCCTTTCTCCTTTTCCCCCTTCTCCTTCCACTTGACTCCCCTGTTTTCCCCTACATCACATGCCGAGAGAGAGACAGAGTTTGAGAGAGAGAAGCGGAGGCATTTGGGTTGCTCGGGTGGCACGCGGAGCTTGGGTGGAGCGTCCTTGGGGTCGTGGCAAGGCCGTGGTCGCCGAATTTCGTCAGAGTCGACCAGAGATCACCAGAGGCTGTTTTCAGGTACGCACCTCCACCTCATGTAATAGAGAGCATGAAAATGGTAGAAATTGATAGTGTTGCATGAAATCTAGGTAAATTTACATTCCTAGAATTTATTGTGATTTTTTGAGAATTTATTGTGGCATTTATGGGTATTTTTGGTGGTTGGTGTGTTTTGGGTCGTTTTGACCCTTCTACCTTTGTGATTTTATATCTTGATGGTGAATGGATTTTGGTTTTGTTTGTGTGGATTTGGAGTAAACTCGAGGGTCTACATTTTATGTTTTATGCAAGATTTTTGGTGCTTATTTAGGGGGTCCGATGGGAGGTCCTAGTTGGGCCGATTCAGACTGTAGGGTTTGAGCCATTTTCTGCTTTTTGCAGAATTCAGCATAACGAATCATTTCGGTATGCCGTTTTTCTGTCAGATTAGGTCCTCTAGTCAAAATTCAATCATCCACTTTTGGATGGTCGCCCCAATCAAGAGATTTCAGTCGACAGAATTAGTTTTCGATAAATCGAATTTGGCCTGAGTGTTGACCAATAACCTGATTCGGTCGATCGATTCAGATCGGTCTACCAAACCATTGTTTTTCGGCATACCGAACTTATTTTTGGCATGTCGATTCTGAGCCCGAACAAGTTTATAAAATGTGTTTTCCGAGGACTTTCTGGATTACTGTGTTTTGTCCCGTTGAGAGGGACTGTGGGCCGTCAGTGGTGGTCTCTTGGGACCCCTGATGTGCCGTTTTGCCGAAGTTTTGGAAGAATTTTCAAAGATATGAAAATGGTTTTGGAAATGAATTTCAAGGAAATAGTTGGCTTGTTTTGGAAAATGTTTTCCTAGTTTTTTGTGTGCGAGCCCAGTCAGTGTGGGACTGTGTCGTCGAGACTAGGGAATATGATGACATTCTCAGGTGGTCGAGCACGACTCCCTGGTTGAGGTTAGGGGCCAAGATACCTGAGGCTGAGGGGCGTCGGGTCTTGGATGTATGAAAATCTTTGACTGTCATCTCAATGCTAGGGTTGTGGTCCGCGGGTTGAGATGTCTTGTGGCGTGACGGGGAGGTATGATACTCCTGCTATCGCTGTGAGCACTGAGGGTCGAGTGTCGTCAGGTGTGGAGGTATGACACTCCCTCCTGAGCATCATGTGTGGAGGACGCCGTGAGGAGGTGGACCTTGTGGTGGCCAGTGCAGGTGGGACATGTGTCCCGTAACTGATAGCGTCCTGAGAGACAGGACAGTCTTCCCAGGGAGGGGTTGGCTTTGTGAGGGTTTTCCAGGTGGGAGAATCGCGGGATGATGGCTGGCTCCTACACAGGATGGCACACCGTGGCAGTGCAGAACGCCGTGGTCGCTCCTCGGTGGACTGCTTGTGGCGAGAGTTAGGTTGCCTGGTGCTGGGCTTCTCGACTCACTGTGTGTGGTTTTGGCCATTGAGGGCCTTTGCTTGTGGCTTTGAGCTAGTAGAGCCCCGGTTATGGTTTTGGCCAGTGTGGGACTGGTTTATGAGGTTTTGAGAAATGGTTTGCAAAATGAATTTAAAAGGAAAATTGATTATAGTTTTGTTTTCCGTGGTTTTCCTTGGGGTGCGTACTGGGTGACTTCTGTCACCCATGCGTTTTCCTTGTAGTTTTGGGTTGCAGGTGCAGGCATGGAGAGGGTTAGCGTAGTGCATATAGTCTAGAGTCTCGTAGCCGCACACACAGGTTCCTGGTAGTTAGATTTTTATTGTTTGGCTTTAAATTTTTCGTAATTTAATTGTTTTAAATTATTGTGGAAAATGTGAGGCGTGACAGTTTTTGGTATCAAAGCTCCATGTTCACTAGGTTGCACTACACCTAAGGTGTCCAGTCTAAAGACTCAATAGGTTTTGCACGCATGGTAGAGTCTTCACCTGATTTTCGTCATAGTTTTTTGGTTGTTGCTTTGTCTGTGGTGCAGGTACTTTGCTTTTCTCCGACAAGATGCCTCCTCATGGTCGTAAAGGCATGGCCCCTGTCGAGGAGACCGAGACCCGTGAAGACGTAGGCAGATGGAAGGAGGTTCGTGCAGAACCAAGGAGTTTGGCACACATGATCTCTCACGCGTTCAACAAGAGTTGTGCTAGTGAACCGTCGGGTGATCTGTGGCTAAACCAATTCACGAAGCTTCGTTTGCCACCATTCAAGGGCAAGGTCAATGCTGAGGAGAGCGAGGCTTGGCTGGAGAAGGTGGTGAAGATGCTGGAGAGCATGGCGTGCCCGGAAGAGCATTGGGTGCGGTTGATGACCTACCTGCTGGATGGTGAGGTAGATAGGTGATGGAAGTCTGTAAGGCGGCTGATGTTCCTGGACTCAGTCATTGTTAGTATCTAATGGAAGGATTTCATGGCGGCCTTCTATGACAAGTATTTTCCCGCTCATGTGAAGGAGCAACTTCACCAAGATTTCCGGAGTCTGGAGCAGGGCACGATGTCGGTACTCGAGTATGAAACTGAGTTCGCCCAACTGGAACGCTTTGCTCCTGCCTATGAGTCTGAGGAGGAGCGGGCACAGGGGTTTTTGGACTGCTTGAACTCAGGGCTACGAGTGAAGGTCATGGTCTGTAGGTGTCAGACTGTGGAGAACATGGTTGGGATTGCTTACTGCTTCGAGGCGAAGCATCAAAAGTTTCAAGAGAGTCGTCCTAAAGGGAAGGGTAAGTCTTCTTTTACCTCCCGATTCTCTTTCTCTGGTCCCCCATGTACCGGTAGTTTGGGTAGCCCTGAGAAGAAGCAGAAGGTGTGGTCTAGTGTTTCCTCTACGGGCCGGCGGAACTTTCCTAGGAGTAGCGGAGCTAGCCTCAATCAAACAAGGTCTAGTGCTCTTAGTGGGAACCAGTGCTTCAACTGTGGTCAGGTGGGCCACATCACTGCATATTGTCTCCAACCTAGGCGAACTCCAACCTTGGTGGTGTGCTATAACTGTGGGAAGGCTGGACACATTCAAAGATATTGTCCGGAACCGCCTAAGAAGGCAGGAAGCGCGCCACAGCAGCCGACTAGGGGACGGGTGTTCACCATTGCAGCTCCAGGCGCTAGGTTTTCGGGAGATGTTGTTGAAGATAATGATGAATAGTTGGTTCTGTAACCCTCTAAGATATGTTGTAATCCCTTTGTAATCTGGACATCTGCCTGATTGAATGGATGTGTGGTGCTGTTTTGTTTGGCCATCAGGTTCTTTGATTATGGCTGGCCGGATGGTCATACTGTTGTTTGACTCAGGGAGTTTTTTCTCCTTTATCTCTGAGTCTTTCACGACGGAGTTGGGAGAAAGACCAGCTAGACTAGCCTTTCATCTCAGCGTGGTGACGCTGCTGGGGGAGCACAGTTTGGTATGGAGGTATCTGCGGTCTATCGACTTGACGTTGAATGGCAAAGAGTTCGACGCTAGCCTGATCGTAATGGACATGCAGGAGTATGATGTGATACTTGGCATGGATTGGTTGACACAGCAGTCCGCTTTGATCGACTATGCTCAGAGGAGAGTTTATTTTGGATCTCCTAAGGATGCGTCTTTCTTTGTGCAAGGTGGGTGTCAGGGTGAGCCTAAGCTTGTCATTTCAGCTATAAAGGCTTATAAGTCTTTGGTTAGGGGTTGCGTGGGATATCTAGCTAGTATAGTTACCTGCACTTCTCCTGAGTTGAGTGTTCACAACATCTCTGTGGTGTGTGAATATCCCGATGTTTTCCCTGACGATTTGCCTGATATGCCACCTCACAGGAAAGTAGAGTTCTCGATCGATCTGATCCCCGGTTCTGGTGCTGTGTCGAAGTCTCCTTATCGCATGGCGCTTGTGGAATTGCGAAAGCTCAAGAATTAGTTGCAGGAGTTGCTGGACAAGGGGTTTATCAGGCTGAGTGTGTGTCCATGGGGAGTGCCTGTCTTGTTCGTCCCCAAGAATGATGGTTCACTCCGACTGTGTATAGATTATCGGATATTGAACCAGATCACGGTGAAGAACAAGTATCCCCCTGCCCCACATTGATGACCTGTTCAACCAGTTGCAGTCTGCATTAGTGTTCTTGAAGATCGATCTGAGGTCAGGGTATCACCAGTTGAGGATATGAGACTCAGACATTCAAAAGACCGCTTTCTGGATGCGGTACGGGCATTACGAGTTCACAGTCATGCCTTTCGGCTTAACTATTGCACCAGCAGCGTTTATGGATCTGATGAACAGGATTTCCAGCTCTTTTTTGGACCAATTCATTATGGTTTTTGTGGATGACATGCTGGTCTATTCTCCTAATGTTCAGACTCACGCCTTGCAGCTGAGGGCGGTTTTAGATACTCTGAGGTGTCGTCAGCTGTACGCTAAATTCTCCCAGTGTGAGTTTTAGCTGAGCGAAGTCATGTTCGTTGGCCATTTGATTTCTAGAGAAGACATCAGAGTGGATCCTACTAAGGTCGAGGTGGTGAGTAGTTGGGAACGACCCAGGACTGTGTCGGAGATCAGAAGTTTCCTAAGTCTGGTGGGCTATTCTAGGAGGTTTATCAGGGATTTCTCCTCTATAGCCGCACCTTTGACAGAATTGACTAGGAAGGGAGTTCCTTTTTGCTGGGACCAGAATTGTGTGGCGAGTTTCCAAAAGCTGAAGTCTCGTCTGGTTTCTACCCTTGTGTTGACTCTGCCTCTTGGAAGTGGTGGTTTCACTGTGTATAGTGATGCTAGTGGCGTTGGGTTAGGGTGTATTTGGATGCTGCATGGCAATGTTATCGCATATACTTCGCACCAACTGAAGGATCATGAGAAGAACTACCCGACCCACTATTTGGAGATGGCTGCCGTGGTGTTCGCTCTCAAACTCTGACGACACCATCTCTATGGGGAGTAGTTTGAGGTCTTCACCAATCATTAGAGCTTGAAGTATATCTTCACGCAGAGGGACCTCAACCTAAGACAGCGCCGCTCGGTGGAATATTTAAAGGACAATGATTTCAGCCTGTTCTACCATCCTGGCAAAACCAACGTGGTCGCCGATGCCCTGAGTCGGCGTATGCACGTGATGGCGAGCCTGATGGTCAAGGAGTGGACCATGTTGCAGGATCTGGTGAGCTACAGGCCGAAGCGGCAAGCTCGGGGAACGATTGGTGCTTGGGTGTAACGACCCCTAAGTCGCTACCACTAAGCGTAGCTACAAATTTTCATTTAATTATTTGTTTTATCTTTATTATTAACCAACAATTACACTAATGATGTAGCTAAGGCTAGGTACTTTCAATAGGAAAGAATACTAATAATGAACAGAAATAAACTAAACCAACACTCACCTGGATCCCTAATGTGTGGTGACGTGACCCTTCTTATATGCACTAGCAACCAACAGCTACTATCCTGCACCTGCCAAAACACATAAAACAAAGCACACGTGAGTGACCACTCAACGGTCACCCAGCATGCATCCCAACTACAACTCGACAACCTATGCCGAGGGCAACCAAGCACAGGCATCACACCTAGATATCGACAAACCAAAAGAGCAATCTACCGACGCCCAGCACACAAGCACTGACATCCCTCTCGGATGCCGCAACACCAAACTAGGTAGTTTACCATTGCCCGGTAGGTCACAAAATCACGAAAGCATACCTTTAAAACTATTCTTTTCTTTTTCTTTGCAAAACCATGTGTGTACACTTTTAAAACCTTTTATGCATGTCCAAGAAAACTACTCTCGCCATCTCAAGCCCAAAACAACACCAAAAGCACAACTACAGAGACTCTACTCTGTACAACATAGTCCCCTCTGGACCCAAATACAACACCAAGCCACAGAGCCTCTACTCCCAAAACAACGGAGCCACTGCACCCAAACACTGCGCCTCAACAGGCACTAAAACCACGGCCTCCTCTAGGCCTAGAGCCTGATTTCCCAAACGAAGACTCCGCACAAACACAAACACAAGAACAAATAGTGTGTCGAACTGCCCGGCGCCAAGCAGACAATACTAGCCACAAGCAGTCCACTGAGGAACGACCACAATGTTTGCACTTCCACGGTGTGCCACCCTGTGCAGGAGCCAACCATTGTCTCGCAATTCTCCCTCTCTGGAGAATCCTCAACAAAGCCAACCCCTCCTTGAGAAGGAAGTCCTGTCTCTCAGGATGCTACCAACTACGGGCGCACGTCCCACTCGCACTAGTCACCATAGGATATGCCTCCTCATGGCACCCTCCACACGGTGCTTAGGAAGGAGTCTCATACCTCCACACCCGACGACACCCGAGCCTCAATGCTCACAACGACAGTAAGAGTGTCATACCTCCCCATCATGCCACGAGACACCTCAACCCGTGGACGACAACCCTAGCCTCGAAACGACAGTCAAGGAGTATCATACCTCCAAGACCCGACAAATCTCAGCCTCAGGTATCTCGGTCCCCAACGTAAACAAAAAGCATTGGAAAACTCTTTCCAAAACCATTTTCAAATCTATACTTTTCTCTTTCCAAAACTTTTTTTTTTGGAAAACTTTTTTAAAAACCATTAAATATCTTTTAAGACTCAAGCAACATTATGCGTAACAGTGGCACAGAAACCAAAGGTCAAGAAACCACAAACAAAACACAGCCTCAACAGCTCTCCTGTCAGGCTCAGGCAAAATCACTTTGGGAGCGTCTGAGTTCACGAGCACTACGCTCAACCTACGTCCACAACCCAAGAAAACACAAACAGCAAAGCAAACACAACTAGAACTCACACGCTCTGGCACCAAGTGTAAGACACCTACTGACTTGTGTCCCTTGGGAGCATAGCTAGATCGGCTCATACGCCTGGAACAGTGCCACTGAATACTCCATTCAGTGCTTCACACACAAAACCACACAAATCCTAGACCTAGTGACACTATCATTATTCCTAAAGTTCAGTCTAAACCAACTGGGGAAAGACCTATTATTTCTAAATCATTTCATCTTTTATTCTACCCAAATCCCAAGTGGAATCTTGCTAATTCATTTTAGGCAAATCCTACACTTATTCTAATGGTTATCCTAATCATTTATTCCAATAAAGCCTTGGAAAACACCCGAGAAGCTCTAGCCGACCCGCGCATGTGGAGCGCGGGCCTGGCCCGTGCCCCTGGCACTCTCGTCTGAACACTAACAGAACCTAGACCAGGGGCCAGAGCCACTGCTGAACCCGCTCATGTGGCCCGCGCAATCGTCCCACGCCCCCAGTTTTCTGTCAGAATTCAGACAGCCGGAGACAAGGGACCCAAATTCGACCGAAGTGGGAGCTCCAACCGGACCCCCCAACCAAATACCAAAAATTTCGAATAAAAAATATGGGATAGACCCTCGAGTCTACTCCAAAACCCAACAAACAAAACTGAAATCCATTACCACACAAGGAGATATGAATTTTCAAGCACAAAGAGGTCAAAAAGACCCAAAATCCAACAACCACCATAAATGACTATAAATGTCACAATAAATCTCCAAAAATTCCTAAATACATTCCTAACATCCACACACATGCAATCCACACTATCATGCCTCTAAACATCAAATTGGAAATTAAAAGGAAGCCTAAGGGGTGTGTACCTCCACCGAATACGTAGCGACGACGAGGCCAAACATTTGCATATGGGTTTATGGGTTTTTGGGCCCAGGCCCCTCTAGTTTAGGTTTATTTTTATTAAGACCTTATTTTATTGCATTTCAATCCTTTTTTTATTGCATATGGGTCCAAACATTTGCATTTCAGTCCCTGTTGTTTTAAAATACTTTCTATTCTTTTATTTTCTCTGTGGAATTTGCATGTGACCTCCTGAATGTTTTATTTTTTAATTCCTAACATATTAATGCATACTTTTTATCACATATAGGTCCCTGGAATATGATTTTTATCACATTTAAGTCCTGAACATTTGCATTTAGCCCTTGGAATATTTTAAAATGATTTTCTCTAGGAAATTTGCAATCCGAGCCCTAAAATATTTAACAATCAAACTGACTATTATAAAAATTTAATTTTCTTTACAGTTTGGTCCTGGTCTTTTGCATTTAGCCCCTAGAATTTTAAAAAATGAGTTTTCTCTATGAATTTTGCATCCTAGACCTTAGGAAACTTCATAATTGCACTTAACAGTATAAAATCCCAATTTTTATCTATATCAAATCATTCCTAAGCACATATAAATTGCATATAAGCCCTTAGATTATTTTCAAATTCATCATTTAGGATTTTAAATGTTTTCTTGCATATTTTGGAGTATTTTTCACTCATTGCATTTCATATTTTACATTTAATCATAGATTCTATTTAAAAATCATGTTTTTACTGAGGTTTGATCTTTAGTCTCACATTCTAGTCACATTTGCATTTATGTGTGAATTTTACACTTTAGTCCCTAACTTTTAAAGAAATCATCTAAGTACAACTTTTACATCCCAGTGTCACATTAACATTGGACCCATCATCTACATGCTAGGATAGATGTCATGAGCATGCTTTTCATCCAGATTCTCACTCTTTTTTGTGAATTTTGCATCTTAGCCCTTATGTTTGTCCTTTATTATGTTTACATCATTTTGTTGATTTTCTCCTACATGTTTTCTTGCAAGTAACATCCTCTGGACATTTGACACACATTTTGACATAGTTTAGACCATGCACCACTCCCATGCAAGCATTTATCACATCTGACCAGGGAAATGACCAAATTACCCCTATGTCTCCAATTCATGAGCATACATCTCAATTTTTGCACTTAGTCGTGCATAGTCCATATCTAAGCCATTCTTTAGAGTTTTTGTGCATTTAAGCACTTGTCCATGCATTTCATATTACTTTTCCTCACATTTGCATTCAGTGAGTCGGCATCCCATGCCTTTTCTTTAGTGAATTTCTTCCTTCACTTCGCATTCAGAGTTTCCTATCCGATATTCGATTTAATTTGCTTTAATCCTACATTTCAGATTTTGATTTGATTTGGATTTCATTGTCCGAGAGCGTACATTAAGAGGCCTGAAGGTCAACATTGACCCCACCACGAATTATTTTTCTTCTTTTTGATTTTCATAACTTTTTCCATGATTCCGAGGACGTGGGTTGACTCGACTTTTCATTCTTTTAACATCATTATGATTTTTCGAGGCGTTCCTTACAAAAATCTCGTCATTTCATGTAATTTTCTGCGATTTTGTCAATTCATGTGAATTTCTCTGTAGTTTTCGTACATCATCTTGCACATTCGTCCAGTCTTGTCATGGCATACATATTAGCATGATTAGAGCATGATCCAAGTTTAGCAAACATCCATCTAGCCTTTAGCAAGCAATTAGACTAGAAAGATCGAGTTTCTCGGACGTACGAGGATGTCTAACACCTTCCTTGTGCGTAATAGGAATCCTTACCCATCCTCTGGTTAGCAGACATCCAGCCTTCACATCTGCACCTCATGTATCCAATCTTTTTTGTGGTTTTCTTCGTCTTTCCCTTAAAAGACTAGATGACAACTTCTCATTTCTTTTTCTTTTATCTTTTCTTACACCTTCGCCATCTTGACATTGTTGTAATCTCCTTCTCTCTGACGCGACTCCGCGTTGGACCCTTAGATCGACATGATCACAACTTGATACAGTAGACAATTTGGTTCAAAAGTAGAGACTTTGCCGTTGAATTACCTGAACCATAAATTGAAATGGGAGAAGATGTGAAAAAGTGACCCAATGGATCACATGATCTCTTCATCATCGTGCACGGTGACGCGGATTAATTTGTTTTCTCCATCTTCGTCTCTATCAATTACACGTTTAGTACTACGTACACACAAAGTGAAGTGCGTAAAAAAAGAGTCGCTCATGGAAAATTGAACGACTTGTTATTTTATATTTATTTTTAACGTTCTTAACTGTAAGAGACAATGACAATGACGACCACGACGATATCAGGAGTAAGTATGCAATGATAATGATAATGTCAATGACAATTACGTAAGTTTATTCCAACTGGAATTGGGAACATCGTAAAGCTGAGGTCAGATCATGACACGAGATAGTTGAGATCGATGGGCATGGGATTATTGGAATATGTATGTGTATGTATGCGGGTTGGACCATTCGATTTGTAAGAAGGAGATTAATAAATAAAATTAAAAGAGAACAAATAAGGTGAGAGAAGGGAAGGATGCATTGCACGATCATTCTCACGTGGATGAGCCCACCATCCAGCAACAGCGTCCTTGTCTTCTTTCTTGTCTTTATTTATTTATATGTATATATATTCATTAAAAAAAAGGAAAAAGGGAAAAAAATGATGAGATCCCAAAAACAAGCAAGCAATCAGACAAACATATTAAATTCCGCGCGGAGACCTGAGGCTACACATGGAAAACAGGCCAGACCGGTCCTGGACCGCCTAGTCTAGCACGGGTCTGAAAAAACAAAACATGGGTCGAATCAGGCTGGGTCCGTCGTGGGCCTTGGACAGTGTCGGGCCTAAAGCTCAGGCCTGCCAAGGCTCGTGAAATAGGCCAATTTTGGCCTACCATAACACCATGGACCGGGTCGGCTCACCAACAATAAAAAAAAAAGCGTTTTAAAAAAAAAAAAAACAGCAGGGTTGGACTCAACCAGGCTTGTTAAAAAAAAAGTTTAAAAAAAACAGCAGGGGCGGGCTGAGCCCGACCCGTTAAAATTTTTTTTTTTTTTTAAAACAGCACGGCTGGGTTGAGCCCGGCCCGTTAAAAAAAACGACATGGTCGGACTGAGCCCGGCCCGTTAAAAAAAAGTTAAAAAATAAATAAAAGTGCAACGGTCCAAAGCACTGATTTTAGTCGTTGCCACCAGTTGGGAAAAAAATATGGCAACGACCATTTGTGTTTTTTTTTTAAAATGTAAGAAATCATTAATTTTATCCTATAAATACCCTCCCACCCCTTTCATTTTTCTTCACAACTCAATCTTCTGTTCTTAACTACAAATTTCTCTCAATTTTCAAGTGAAGATTTCGCTAATTGGCTTTAGATTCCGTTCGGTCTTCTACTCTCCAAACTCCAGCCTCCACGCGACAGTAGCTGAGTCAGTAACATCAAATTTTCTCTACATCTAATCCCTCCAAATTCTTTACTTCTAATCCCTTCATTTTTGGGTTTTGATTTTTGTGAGTTAGGGTTTTATTATTTTATATTCATTTTTATATTAAAATGGAAAATATTGGTAATGTTGGTAGCCATGACTATAACCCTAGTATGGAGTCAGATCAGCCTCAGTCTATCCCAACACATACTTCACAGTCCACAACCACTAAAAAACCTAGGAAACAAAGTTCTTGGATTTGGGAGCATGTTACATTAGACCTTGTAGATCAAAGTAGGTGTTATTGTAATTATTGTAATATCACATACACATGTCCTAGGGGAGGGGGTGTAAGTCATATATCTAGACATTTACAAAAATGTATATCCAAACATAATAAAGATGACAACACAGATTTAAAACAATCGAAATTACAAGTAGGATCTAGTGGTATA
>JAMKQA010004738.1:0-21272 GCA_024699735.1 Posidonia australis | reverse complement strand
GACTTACTTGTTGGTAGCCCACCAACACAATGTTTGCTCCTTCCACTTCTCAACACCCCGAGAAGCTAGAGCCTTTCCTTTGAATGCTTTACAACAAGAATCTTTTCTCACAAAGCTCAATTTACAACTCTTGCTTACAACTCGCTTGTGAGGATATTGAAATTGACTAAAGGATCTCAAGAATTACAAGTATTCAATCTGTTTATTCAAGGGGCATAAATGAGTAGTATTTATAGCCACCAAACCTTCATCAAATGTGTCTAACGACTATGCTAACAGTCGTAAATGGCTGGTAGATCGGTATGCCGTTTTTCACTTTGATGTGCCATTTTTCCTTCAGTCTGCAATTCACGGTAATTCGGTATGCCATTTTTATTTTGGTATACCATTTTCCCCTGAAACGGCATGCCGTTGTTCCAGCGGTATGCCGTTTCTTCAGTTTGCTTCTATTCCGCTACTCTTCGGTCTTCCGATGTTCTGTTCCGTTTTTTGCTGAAACGGTATGCCATTTTTCCAACGGTATGCCATTTTGCTTTTCTCTCTTTTATAAAAACGGAAGGTTGAGTATGTACCGCTGCTTCTGGCTTATGTGTCGTTTTTCCTGAATCGGTATACCAATTTTCACACGGTATGCCGTTTTTCACTGAATCGGTATACCTTTTTTCACACGGTATGCCGTTTCTGTTCTGAGCTATGAATATTAAGGCATATATGATTTTTGCCCTTAACATTTAATCCTTTTTCTAAGTATTGTTTATAATAATTAGTTTCCTTTGGATAATCATCATAATAAACACAAATATTTCTAACACGCGAAAGCTCCGATACTGTGTGGTGATGAACAAGGGGGAATTATGGTTGGTGTCCGATGGAGGTAACTCTAGACTAGAGTAGGAGATTACTTGTGGTGCCGCTATCATTCCTACCATGCTCTCTAAAGTAGCTGGCTCTATGGTTGGGGATACACGGGCAGCTTGGAAGACTCTGAGGAAGGCTTCTCTGTGCTCTGCTGAGGTGTGGATTAGGTCCCAAATAGAGATATTGGCTTTAACCTTCTTAAGTTGACCGGTTATATTAGCTAAGGGTTGGTTGCTACTAGTAGGGACAGGTGGTGCTACTATAGGCATAGGCAGTTGTGGGGCGTGTACCTGTAATTGGATAGGGGTTGGTGCTATGGGTGCTGGCGATCTAGACTGGGCCGGTGACAGGTTTGGGCTCTGTGTTGAGGAAATAGGCCTTGGTGTTGGGGGTTTGTAAACTCTACTCGATCATGTCACTTCTGCGCATAGTTGTAAGGGACACGATGCGTGTCGTGGGTAAGAGTCACAACAACTGGGGGGCGGGCGATTAACTGTACAGGTGTGCTGGAAGAATGCGAGTAAGCACGAGGGTAAGTTTGAGGATATGTCTAAGGGTGCTGGCAGGTCTGAGGATATTGGTTGGTCTGAGGATAGGATGGGTGACTTGGCCCAAACTGGGGCCAGGCTGATAAGCAAATCAGGGCTGGAGATTGGGAGTATATGACAGGCGACACCATGGTGTACTTCGACTCGACAACCGAACGAATCATGTTAATAGATTCCTCGGAACCATTGAGGAAAGAGCGATACAATTGGCGGGGAAAGGGGACGACTCATCATGAATCAGATCAGTTGGATGGATGGGGGGTGAAATAGACTCAGAAGAAGAAACAAAATTGACTCCCGAGGGACCTGATGCTCCTGAGGGTGAATGCTGTGGCAAAGGCTGACTAACTATATTGGTGTGTGCTAGTGGTGCTTGTACGGCAACTGATGGAATTTGCAGATCGCATTTGCGTTATACCAGGTAGGGAGTGGATTAGGCGTTGGGCGCACCTCAAGCAGCCTCAGTAGGGACGTGACCTTGGGGAATACCGTGCTCAACGGCTCCACTTAAGGGATATAGTGGCGCCTATCACGGCGTTGTCGCTTCGACTACGGATATGCCATCGGTGGGCGCATCCTGGCCGGTGGGGTATGGTATACTGGTGTGGCAGTGTGGGTAATGTGTGATGCATGAGGTGCTCTAGGTGTAGGTGTGGGTGCATACACCACTTGGCGTTGCGGGGGCAGGCGGACATTCGCAGGAGCAGCAAGGGATCTAATATAGGAAACGGTGTTCCTGGAGGGATCCGGCCTCCTGGGTGGAATGACATTATTGTTGTTGTTGCTGCTGCTGCTGCTAGCGCCACTATGTGAGGTAGTGGCCTGCTTGGCAAATACAGAGAGCGCAGGAAAACTGTCGCCGTGCAGTGAGCTGTCAACATGGGCGCCCGCCCGAAGCAAAGCAGAAAAAGTGGTGATTGGTTGAATGCTAAGCAGAGCCCCGACTGCTGGCTGTGCTCCTCGGATCATGATCTCAATAGACTCCTCGTCGGAGAGTCTATCTTTGACCTGTGAAGCCAAGGACCGCTAACGTCCAACATACTCCCCAAACGTTTCTTGGGGCCTCTACTTAAGGGCGACTAAGTCTTCGCGCTTTGGGACTAAGTCAAGATTAAAGGAGTACTGTTCGAGGAACGCCTAGACCAGGTCGTCCCAAGTCCGGATGGTGGCCATGTCTAGGGAAGTGAACCACTTCGACGTGGGCCCCGTAAGACTCTTCTAGAACAGGCGGATTTTTAATTTGTCTCTGCAATAGGCCCTAAGGGGGGAAATCGGGCAGCCCTTACTGTTGTATTTGTCGAATTTCGGGATTTGGAAATTTGGTGGGAGAGTCGCCTCTAGGAAATTACAGAAGTCCCAGAATTGGTAGGACCAACGGTCCCTGCCTTGCACGTGCCGGAGAGTGCACTCCAAATCATTCATCCTCGCAAGGAGAGCGCCTGGAGCTACTGCAGTTGTGGATTGTGCAACAGATGTGAAGGCCGCGTACACTATTTGGGTCGCCCCTAAGGGCTCCTCCGGATCCACCATTCTGCCGTCTGGTGCTACAGCAGGATGGCTAGTGTACCCGTGCATGGGTGTTGTGTGCTGTGGGAAAAAGGATGAGGCTTGTGTCTGATACAAGGGTGAAGACAATGCAGGGGATGGTGCTACAGGTGGTGCAGAGTGCGGGAGCAAGAGCTGTTGGACTGGAATGGCCTCAAGTATAACGCTCATGGCGGGTTGTGCTCCCGCCAGCCTAGAATGCTGGCCACCAGATAGGAGAGATGCATGCTGTGGTGGGTGTTGTGGTGGTGTTACAAAAGGTAATGTCATCACCCCTATTGTCGGAGGGACGAGGGACGGCGACAGCTATGGGGGTGGTGCAGTGGGTGCAAACTGTGATACTAGAGCCGGTTGAAAAGGCAACTCGAGAGTCGGGAAGGATAAAGCTGAAAAGGGCTGGAGTGCCAGACATTTGTTGCAGTTGCGGTGGTGACGGGATCATCACTAGTGGCTCCAAAGGATGGAGGCAAAGCAGGGGAAGAAACAGGAGGCTGATACCCTAGTTGTGCAAACTGGGGGTAGGCTACTACAGAGATAGCCACAGTCGGGGGAGGGCTGGTAAACACATAGCCTTGGGGAGGAACGGACTCAACTGTTGAGACTGACTCAACCTTCTCCGTATCTTCTACCATGACAACAACAACATTGTCATCCCAGCAGAACTTAATCATACGATGGAGGGTTGAGGGAATGATCTGATGCTTGTGAAGCCAAGGGCGTCCAAGCAAAAGGTTGAAAGAGGGTTCGATATCAACGACATTGAATTCTACGTCGAAGCGAGTAGGGCCTATGGTCAAAGGAATCATTAAGATCCCAAGTGCATCATGATGCATATTATCGAAAGCTGTCATCCCTTTCACGGCTGGTGTAATGTCTTCGGACTTGAATCCGATTGCACCTGCTGTACGCAAGGGGCAAACGTTTAAGCTTGCTTCATTGTTTACCAATGTGAGAGGGACGCGAAAGCTTCGATACTGCGTGGTGATGAACACGGGGGAATTATGGTTGGTGCCAGATGGAGGTAACTCTAGACTAGAGTAGGAGATTACTTGTGGCGCCGCTATCATTCCTACCATGCTCTCTAAAGTAGCTTGCTCTATGGTTGGGGATACACGGGCAGCTTGGAAGACTCTGAGGAAGGCTTCTCTGTGCTCTGCTGAGGTGTGGATTAGGTCCCAAATAGAGATATCGGCTTTAACCTTCTTAAGTTGACTGGTTATATTAGCTAAGGGTTGGTTGCTACTGGTAGGGACAGGTGGTGCAACTTTAGGCATAGGCAGTTGTGGGGCATGTACCTGTAATTGGATAAGGGTTGGTGCTA
Organism: Posidonia australis; assembly: GCA_024699735.1. NCBI lineage: Eukaryota > Viridiplantae > Streptophyta > Magnoliopsida > Alismatales > Posidoniaceae > Posidonia > Posidonia australis. The sequence goes on along the minus strand of JAMKQA010004738.1, from coordinate 17,000 downwards.
TGGGTGCTGGCGATCTAGACTGGGTCGGTGACAGGTTTGGGCTCTGTGTTGAGGAAATAGGCCTTGGTGTTGGGGGTTTGTAAACTTTACTCGATCGTGTCACTTCTGCGCACATTCATGTGGCATAGTTGTAAAGGGACACGATGCGTGTCTTGGGTAAGAGTCACAACAACTCGGGGGCAGGCAATTAACTGTACAGGTGTGGTGGAAGAATGCGAGTAAGCACGAGGGTAAGTTTGAGGATAAGTCTAGGGGTGCTAGCAGGTCTGAGGATATTGGTGGGTCTAAGGATAGGATGGGTCACTTGGCCCAGACTGGGGCCAGGCTGATAAGCAAATCGGGGCTGGAGACTGGGAGTATATGACAGGCGACACCATGGTGTACTCCGACTCGACAACCGGACAAATCATGTTAATTGATTCCTCGGAACCGTCGAGGAAAGAGCGATACAATTGGAGGGGAAAAGGGGACGACTCATCATGAATTAGATCAGTTGGATGGATGGGGGGTGAAATAGACTCAGAAGAAGAAACAAAATTGACTCCCGAGGGACCTGATGCTCTTGTGGGTGAATGTTCTGGCAAAGGCTGACTAACTATATTGGTGTGTGCTAGTGGTGCTTGTGCGGCAACTGGTGTGGTTGTTGGGCCGACTGCCTGAGTACTATTCACTATGACCTTCTAGTCAATCATGTCCTGGACAGCGTCCCTGAGTGTTAGGCAATTATCCGTCGAGTGACCTGTGACCCGATGGAAATTGCAGAATGCATTTGCGTTATACCAGGCAGGGAGTGGATTAGGCGGTGGGCGCACCTCAGGCAGCCTCAGTAGGGACGCGACCTTAGGGAATACCGTGCTCAACGGCTCCACTAAAGGGGTATAGTGGTGCCTATCACGGCGTTGTCGCTTCGACTGCGGATATGCCATCGGTGGGCGCGTCCTGGCCGGTGTGGTATGGTATACTGGTGTGGCAGTGTGGGTAATGTGTGATGCATGTGGTGCTCTAGGTGTAGTTGTGGTTGCATACACTACTTGGCATTGCGGGGGCAGGTAGACATTTGCTGGAGCAGCAGGGGATCTAATATAGGAAACTGTGTTCTTGGAGGGATCCCGCCTTATGGGTGGAATGACTTTATTGTTGTTGGTGTTGCTGCTACTGCTGGCGCCACTATGTGTGGCAGTGGCCTGCTTGGCAAATACAGAGATCACAGGAAAACTGCCGCCTCGCAGTGAACTATCAACATGGGCGCCCGCCAGAAGTAAAGCTGAAAAAGTGGTGACTGGCTGAATGCTAAGCAGAGCCCTGACTGCTGGCTGTGCTCCTCGGATCTTGATCTCAATCGACTCCTCGTCGGAGGGTCTATCTTTAACCTGTGAAGCCAAGGACCGCTAACGTCCAACATACTCCCCAAACGTTTCTTGGGGCCTCTGCTTAAGGGAGACTAAGTCTTCGCACTTTGGGACTAAGTCAAGATTAATGGAGTACTGTTCGAGGAACGCCTAGACCAGGTCGTCCCAAGTCCGGATGGTGGCCATGTTGAGGGAAGTGAACCACTTCAACGCGGGCCCCGTAAGACTCTTCTGGAACAGGCGGATTTGTAATTTGTCTTCGCAATAGGCTCTAAGGTGGGAAATCGGGCAGCCCTTACCATTGTATTTGTCGAATTTCGGGATATGCAAATTCGGTGTGAGAGTCTCCTCTGGGAAATAACAGAGGTCCCGGAATTGGTAGGACCAGCGGTCCCTGCCTTGCACGTGCCGGAGAGTGTGCTCCAAATCATTCATCCTCGTAAGGAGAGCGTCTGGAGCTACTGCAGTTGTTGATTTTGCAACAAATGCGAGGGCCGCGTACATTGTATGGGTCGCCCCTAAGGGCTCCTCCGGATCCACCATTCTGCCGTCTGGTGCTACGGCTGGATGGCTAGTGTACCTGTGCATGGGTGTTGTGTGCTGTGGGATAAAGGATGAGGCTTGTGTCTGATACACGGGTGAAGACAATGTAGGGGGTGGTGCTATAGGTGGTGCAGAGTGCGGGAGCAAGAGTTGTTGGATCGGAATGGCCTCAGGTATAACGCTCATGGCGGGTTGTGCTCCCGCCAGCCTAGAAGGCTGGCCCCCAGATAGGAGAGATGCATGCTGTGGTGGGTGTTGTGGCGGTGTTACAAAAGGTAATGTCGACACCCCTATTGTCGGAGAGACGAGGGACGGCGACAACTGTGGGGGTGGTGCAGTGGGTGCAAACTGTGATCCTAGAGCCGGTTGCAAAGGCAACTCGAGAGTCGGGAAGGACAAAGCTGAAAATGGCTGGAGTGCCAGTGCCAATCCCTGCAACTGCTGGGCGAGGGCCGACATTTGTTGCAGTTGCGCGGTGATAGGATCATCACTAGTGGCTCCAAAGGATGGAGGCAAAGCAGGGGAAGAAACAGGAGGCTGATACCCTAGTTGTGCAAACTGGGGGGAGGCTACTACAGAGACAGCCGTAGTCGGGGTAGGGCTGGTAAACACATAGCCCTGGGGAGGAATAGACTCAACTGCTGAGGCCCCAACAGTAGCAGAAGACCAAGCTAGTTGCCCCAAAGGTGGGGTAGCCACAGGGACATGGAACTGGGGTGGCGAAGGTCCTCCGGAAGCTAGGGCGAAAGTGGAGGAAGCAGAGATAACTGGAACAGAAAAAAAAGAAGGGTACACCAAAACGGGGACCTCCTTGTGAACAGCAGGGGAAAGGGACTCGCTGGTATGTTGGGCCATGGTGGATCGCAAGCAGGTGAGGATCAGACTACGGCTGGGAATGCGAGGATGGATCCTAGGACGAGCTATCGTCGAAAGTGACGGATAACTCGGGAGACGTGGTCGAAAATGGGGTCTCAACGAGAGTCAGCGAAAGGAAATGTCTCGAGCTCAGGCTAAGGAAACTCGCACGCTGACAAGAATTCTATGCACATAAACAAACAAGTTAGAAAAGATGTAATGCTTATGGTTGTATGAGATGCAAAATGCATGAATGCCTCTTGTATGCGTTCCCTCGCAACCTAGGGGTGTCCTACCAAGGCATCTACTCCAAGTTCACACAGGGGTGAATAGGTCTCCGACTCACGGTTTAGAAAGATTACGGTCCCCGTTCTAAATCCCAGTCAAAGCTTAGGCAGTGAACAGGTGGTGCGTTTGGGGCCTCGTCCTCTGCCAAAGCAGTAGGCTGTACCCTCTACTAACACCAACACGACCCCAGACAAGGGGGGACACTCCCAATATTTCATCCCACACCAAAGCCATAGGATGAGACACTGAGAAATGTCCTTCGCAAACTGTATAGGCAAACTCAGGAGATGAGAAGATGCATGCCCTATATGATGAATGCAAAGTATGCTTTGAGTCTTTTACTTGCAAGTTTATTAAACTGTAGGGGAAAATTTGCAATTTTTCACTAGTTTGCCTTATGTTTTATTGATTTTGTTTTTTATATTTTCATTAACCAAATGGGGAGAGCAGACATGTCTCTAATCTCCTAAACATGGCATATATAAGAAGGGAAAGAAACATGCAAATCAGATATGATTTAACAAACAGAAGCATGTGCATGTTATGTGCAACAGTGGTGACATAGCAAATGTATAGAAAGAAAACACCCATTATATAAAAGGCATGCATGTACTAAAGACACCACTTATAAAGGGACAACCAAAGCAAAGCAAGGAAATAAGCCGAAGTAAATGAGAAACCCAAAACAAAAGTCGGGATCTGGTTATCCCCAACGGAGTCGCCAGTTCCTGTAACCATGTCAGCGACAACCTCGGGATTGGCGCGAAAGGCCAAATGCGCGGGGATCGGCAAAGTCACGGCAAATCAATAAAAATAATGATAAAATGCAGGAGTCGCCACCTAGTCTATTTAAAAATGGAAGACGAGGAAAATCGCTTAAAACATTCAAATCATGCAATAAAGCCAATGGAAAAGGTCTTCATAAACCAGAAATGGGCAAGGATCTTTGTTACGCACGAGGAAGGTATTAGGCACCCTCGTGCACCGGAAAAATCGATCTTTCTATGGGTTTTTCATTTACTTATATGAAATGTCGACTTTCAGCCTTTTTTGTACGCCTAAGGGTGATATGCCATGCAATGCTAAGTGAGTGGTGTCTTATGCTAAATACGAGTGCATGGGATGTGGGGTGTGTCCTTATGCTCAGAAGGATCACTCGTATCGCGGGTCAAGCATTGATGCAAGGATATTGCATAAATAAGATCAAAGATGTAAGAACTTCGAGTGATTTTCATCCTTGCTTTACTATATGCAAAACATGATCTACCATGCATGGAAAGGGCTAAAAACAGAATAGGGTCTTCTTGATATATCGAGGAAGACAAGCAAAGAAAACCAAAAGCAACTCCATACGGGAAAACATGCTAAAAACCATGCGAAAAAACTACTATGTGCTATTGGAAAACAGGCTGGCGCGCCTGTGTTAGACTAGTGCTCCAGTCTGGTGTGCCACCTATGTGCTCTACTTGGTGTAGGAAAATCTGCTAGGGAAAAAAATTAGAATGCCATGCAGTGCAATGTCATGTAATATGATGGATTCCAAAATGTCATACAATGCAAAGTCCTTGCAAACTCAAAAATGCAACTTAAATATCTATGAAAATCCAAGTATGAAAAGATAACATGGATCTTGTGCTCAAAGATGATATGCCTCACTCAAGAACACACCCTTTTTATGCTAAATAAAGACAACAAGAATCAGCCATACTATCAGGATCATGGACTGATGCATAAGGATCTCCATATAGGAGTTCATGGGGCAATCAGCCTACTAGATTTCAGCAATGAGCCAAATATGCAAAGTGAAAAAGTCTTAAAAATAGTATCATCTTAAGCTGAAAACATGCATGCAAAGACATAATATCAGAGAATCAACACCAGGAAAATCAGAGTAAAAAACATCCAAGAAACCATGCAGATTATGATGCAAACAGGGTGATTTACTCTCTGACCAGACTGGTGCACTAGAATGGTGCTCTGGTAAGGTGTGCCACTCTGGTGTGCCACTCTGGTGTGCCACTTTGGTGTGCTAGAGTGGTTCTCCCCAGAAACCCTGAATCAGATTACAGTCTGATTCAGAATTTGGTACAGATTTCAGAGATCAATGATTTTTTCCTTAACCCGGATCAGTTATACAGATGATAACAAATGAAAGTCTTTTATCACTAGTTTCAAATCATGCCAAATCATAGGTTGATGACTGCATACATCCGTAGGATTCTAAAGAATATGTATGAGTTAATAAGGTCAATAATCTCATGCAAATGGGAAACACATAGAAGGCATATTGGCTACTGATTTCCTAGCATATGAGTGCATGAATCATGATTCTCTATGTGAAAGAAACAGAGATGAAAGGCAAGTTTGCAGCATAAAATCAGATTATCTATGAAGTTCATGACATGCTTTATTCAGTGCAAGAACTAGGATTAAAAGTAAAACAAGGGAGATGAACCTACCTTGCCCAAGGTGTTCCTTCTTAGAAAACTCAAGATAATACTTCCTTGTTGCTTTGGAGGGGCTGGAGATGCTCTAGAAGGCCAAGATATTCTCAAGAAAACGAGAGAGACTTGCTGGAGTAAGTAGATAGCTTACTCAGGATTAATGAAATGTGCCAAATGGTTGCCAATGGAGGTCTTTTTATAGAGTTCCACAAGGGTAACTCCCATGGGATGCAGACAACCTCGCAAACGAAGAGCCTGGCGTAATTTTGCATGGAATATCCGCTGGTGAAGGTTACAAGTACGGGAGATGGAAAGCCAGTAGTCAGCACCCTGAAAAGTGGCTATGCGCCAGCTTGGTGCGCCAGGATGGTGCTCCAGATAGGTGGCCACCTTAGTGCTCCAGCTTGGTGTGCCACTATAGTGCTCCTGCTCGGTGCTTCAATTAGGTGCTCCACATTGGTGCTCCCCACTAGCTACCTGAATTGCTAATTGGGCCATAGGCTTGTGGTCGGTTTGTGCGAGGATCTCTGACTAATGTCAAAAATGTCGAATAGGATTCAAAAGTGGTTTGAGCTTCCCGCATCCAAAGCAACATCTGGAGAGTTTACCTATGAGCCACCTCAAAATCAGGGTGTCTACAGGTTGATAAACTAAACTATCATTGAGACTAATAATCTAAACTATCACTGAGGCTGATAACTTAAGCTATCAATGAGGCTGATAACCTAAACTATCACTTAGGCTAATAACTTAAACTATCATTGAGGATGATAACCTAAACTATCACTGAGGATGATAACTTAAACTATCACTTGGGCTGATAAGCTAAACTATCACTTAGGCTGATAAGCTAAACTATCACTGAGGCTGATAAGCTAAACTATCACTATGGTTGATAACCTAAACTATCACTAAGGTTGATAACCTAAATTAACACTGAGGCTGATAACCTAAACTATCACTAAGACTGATAACCTAAACAATCACTTAAGCTGATAACCTAAACTATCACTCAAGTTGATAACCTAAACTATCACTTAGTTTGATAACCTAAACTATTACTCAGGTTGATAACCTAAACTATCACTCAGGTTGATAATCTAAACTATCACTTAGGCTGATAAGCTAAACTATCTCTCTGGTTGACAACTTAAACTATCACTTAGGCTGATAATCTAAACTATCACTTAAGCTGATAACCTGAACTATCACTTAGGCTAATAATCTAAACTATCCGGTTGGTAGGTCTGTCAACTTATCATCCCCCTCCTTTTTGGGCTGACAACCCAAACTATTCGGCCAATGAATTCTTCATCTCATCACGCCCCATCCCTTGACTGGCAAGCCCGACAACCATGCCTAATGTCCCTGTCTATCTTTGGGCTGATATCCTAAACTATCTTGTCGACATCCGTCATCAGTCTACCCTCGATCGACAAGTCCGATATCTTGCCACGCCTCCATTGTCCTTTCGGGCTGATATCCCAAACTATCCTACAAATAGGCTGTCAATCTATCGTACCCCTATCGTGCGGCAAACCTGATAATCTTGTCCGGACCTCTCTTGGTGCGAGTCGAATAACTCATCATGTTCCCCTCCACGGGCTGGTGGGTTACTAACTCGTCGCTTGTTTCATGCATCATTGCATCATGCATCCCCTTATCTTCTTGCATTAGAGTCAACCCTTGCATTAGCATCATGCATGGGCCTCGAGTCATGATTTTTGGTGCATTTGCCGAATAAGTGGCTCATAGCCCCACAACAAATATCGCTTTTCGACAGACTAAAGTGAAGTATCTTGTCAACCTTGAGCATTAGCCTCGATTCCCTCGACCTCGCTCAAGGAGGGGCATTTATAGACACTTCGATTTTGTAGTCATTTGGCGACAAACCTCTCAGTTTATGCTCTGGTTACGGTGGACCTAACCTAACCCTTTAAACCCAAAAAATAGCCAAAACCAGTCCTAAAATCAAAACTAGTAGCCCAAGTCTGAACCAAACACCATAGTCCCAACCAAAACCCATTTTGTCCCACAAAGATAAAACTAAAACTAAAATCATACATAAACCTAAAAATAAACTAAACTAAAACTGAAATCAAACATAAACCTAAAATGATAAACTAAACAAAAGCCAAGGTCAAACATAAACCTAAAAAAATAAAATAAACTGAAACCCCAAAATCAAATCTAGCCTAAGCCTAAAAAATTAAAATAAATTAAAACCAAGATCAAACATAAACCAAAAAAAATAAAATAACCCAAAAACAAAACCAAACCTAAATCAAACCTACAAAAAATAAATAAAAATAAATAGAAACCAAAACAAATCTAAACCAAACCTAAAAATGAAAATAAACACAAACCCAAAAAATAATAAACCAAAAATGAACCCACACCATAGGCCCAACTTAAACCCTAGGCCCACACATAACCCATGCAAACCCAACCCATCGTCATCATCCATTCAAGAGCCCTACATCCGACGTCCCTCATGCAACCATGTGCCCTATATAAGCCTACCCCACATTTAAAAAAAAGGAGAAAAAGAGGAAGCTGAAAGGAGGATTCACGAAGAAAAGAGAAAAGGAGAGAGAGAAAAACCCTAGCCTTTACGTAAGAAGAGAAATGATATGTCTTATTTAATTACCACAAGAGCACGACGTACTATATAGTACGTGGAAAATACGGGTCGAATCCCACGAAGAGAAGTGTTGCAAAAACAAAGAATATTATCAATTATTGAGATGAAAATGGAGAGATATTGATTAAAGACTAAACACTTAAGAAAAATTCAGAATAAATGAAGAGCTAGGATTTTCGAATCCATTCATGTAAATATAAATGCATGATTAAATCCACTCTATGTTTCCCAATTGATCTAAATAATTTGATTCAATGATTCTTATCTTAACAAGCATAATCTATATGCAATGCACCATAGACTATCAAGTCAAGGAATAAAAATATAGAAATCAAATGACAAATGATAGAATTGAGATTATATACACAACCCCCAATTAAATCTTCCCTAAGCATAGATTAAAAAGATGAAAACAATGTTAATCTATCAAAGTTTTTCGATTCATTGGATGATTTATGTAATATACATCCAACTCACATATTCATAGCATTAAGCATAAAGATAAAACATAGAGCAATTTAATCATGACATATAATATTACATGAACTTCATCTCAATCGTAGATCTAGAAGATTAGTCACACATGATTACGCAAAATAATAAAATAAAAGAAGGGGAGAGAAGAAATAGAAGACATAATTAAATAAAAAAAACTTTTTATTGAAGGGAACCTGAGATTACACTGATGATCTTCAGGATCTCCCAAAATAGAAGAAAAGAAAGAGAGTCTAAACTTAGATTTGATCCATATATCTACATAAGTGGTCCTTTTATAGGCTTACAAGGACTTGCTTACGTCAAAGATAAATCCGGATACAAATTTTAATCTTGAATTTTAAATACAAGATATTTCTAAGTAAGAATCTCATCAAAAGAAGATCGAGTCAAAAATATCTAGTTCGGATGCCTAGGTGGCACTGGATTTGCATCTAGGCACTTGGGAGGCGTCCATATCATTCAGAATCTTCTTTGACTTTTTTCACTAATTGACTGATATTTTACCAGTATTTAGGCATGTAGAAAATGTGTATTTTACCTCTTGATGTCGCATTGGAATTTTCCATACAAAAATCTCTTCTTTTCCGGCAAAATTATTCTTTTCCCCCTTCTTTTTCGTAGATTCTTTCTAAGTCCTCAAGTTCTACAAAATTTGCACAAAACACCTTGAGTAATATTATTTGTATACAAAATAGACAAATATGGGAATAAAATATGCATAAATTATGAGTTAATCAAGAAACACCCACAAAAACCCTAGAATCTACGTGTAAGAGAGGAAGGAAGAGAAGTCCATTGTAGCCCAAGCCTTCCACCATGTCCAACAACCACAGCCATCGCCGGAGGATGTCAAAAATCATCGATCACACAGGTATAACCTCTTATCCTCATTGGGTTTGATTATCAGCTACCCCCAAAGCCTAAGACGCAAGCTTGCAGCATATCCTCTAGTGTTTGAATTGTCTTTTTTATTTGACCATCTATTTGGGGATCAAAACTAGTGCAAAAATTCAACACTGTATCATATGCCTCCTGCAATGCTCCCTAGAACCTCGAGGTAAACTATGTATCTCTATCAGATACTATAAACACTAGAACACCATGCAGCCGAACAATCGTTGTCATGTATAACTCTACCAGTTATGCCAAAGGAAGATCCACCCTCATAGGCAAGAATGTGCTAATTTTGTAAGCCAATCAACAATTACTCAAATGGTATCATTCTTCCTCTTGGTTTTGGGCAACCTGGTAGCAAAATAGATCGACACATGCTCCCACTTCAAAACTGGAATGTTTAGAGGTTGTAAAGTTTCTCCAGACTTCTAGTGCTCAATCTTAGCCATTTGGCAAGTTGTACACCTCGCCACATACTCAGCAAACTCTTTTTTATCCCACGCCACCAGAAGTTCCTCTTCAGGTCCTTGTACCTCTAGGTGCTTTCTGGATGCATAGTGTATCTAGAGTGGTAGGCTTCATCAAGTAGTCTCTATTTTACCTCATCCACTTGAGGCACATACAGCTATAGTACATATCTAAGCCCTCTGTCCACACCAATATAGAAATGAGGTGCCTCTCCCGCCTCGAGCTTCTGTCAAGTATCCCTCACAAAGGGATCCAAGTACTGGATTGCTACAATGGCTTCCATCATTCTCAAGCAAACAAACAAATTAGCCATCAATGTTTTGACAGATCCTTGAGGTTGCCTTCGTAGTCTGTACTCAACCAAATCCTTAAGCAACTGCCATTCCTTAATCGTCAGGCTGACCATGACGTGAGTGTGCCTCCTCAAAGTATCTGCGACCACATTTGCTTTTCCCAGGTGGTATGACAAGCTAAAGTTAGAATTCTTAATGTATTCCACCCATCTTCTCTGTCTCAAGTTCAAATCTTTCTCCATGAAGATGTACTTTAGGCTTTTATGATCTGTGAACACCTCAAACTATTTGCTACACAGATAATGCCTCCAAATCTTCAAGGCAAACACAACAACAGCCATCTCTAAATCATGGGTAGGATAATCCTTCTCATGGTCCTTTAGTTGGCGTGAGGCATATGGCACTACCCTACTGTGCTGCAGTAGAATACACCCCAAGCCAGTCCCACAAGCGTCACAGTAGATGGTGAAACCACCACTCCTTGATGGCAAGCTCAACACTGGGGTTGTGACCAGATGGGCCTTCAACTCGTTGAAGCTCTCCTCACACTGCCAATCCCAAGCAAAGTACACTTCCTTTCTAGTCAGTCTGGTCAGAGGTACAACAATTCTAGAGAAATCTTGGATGAATCTCCGGTAATATCCTACCAAACTGAGGAAAGTCCTGATCTCTGTCATAGTCTTCGGCCTAGCCTAACTGTTTATTGTCTCCACTGTGGTTGGATCTACCTTGATGCCTTCCCCTGACATAATATGTTCAAGAAAAGCAACTTCTTCCTGTCAAACCTCACACTTGGAGAACTTGGCATATAACTGGTGTTGCCTTAATGTTTCTAGCACAGTCCTCAAGTGCCTCTAGTGGGTCTCTATGTACGAAGAATACACCAACACATCATCCACAAAGATCACCACAAACTGATCCAAATAGGGCCTAAACACCTTATTCATCAAGTCCATGAAAACTACTAATACATTCGTCAACCCAAATGGCATAATCAAGAAACTCATAATGACTGCCTTCTACACATTTGGCTCCTTGATTCGAAGTTGGTGATACCTAGATCTTAAATCTATCTTGGAGAAAATTGATGCTCCTTGCAACTGATCAAACATATCATAAATCCTAGGCAGTGGCTACATGTTCTTTATGGAGATTTTATTCAACATCCGATAATCTATGTAGAGCCAGAGTGAACCATCCTTCTTCTTGACAATCAATACCGAGGCTCCCTAGGGTGATACACTGGAACGAATGAATCCTTTATCCATTAGTTCTTGCAGTTGACTTTGGAACTCTCTCAACTTCGTAGGTGTCATAATATATGGAGCCTTCGAGATGGGACCTAATCCTAGCATCAAATCAATCATAAACTCCACTTCCCTGTGCAGTGGCATATTAGGCAACTCCTTTGAAAACTTGCCAGGATACTCCTACACAACTAGTATATCCCGTACACAGAACACAAGGGAAGGGGAAATAGTCAGACAAGTCAAGTAGCTCACACTATCCCTTACCAAAAGACAATAGACCTTGATAGCTGATATCAACTTCCTCGGCTCACCAGGTCTGGATCCTTGCACAACACACCAGCCCTGGCCTGGGCACTCTACCAAAACTCTCCTCTTGGTACAATTAATAATAGTAGCATGCTGTGCCAACTAGTCCATTCCCAAGATGACATCATACTCCTACATGTCCATCACAATTAGATTGGCCTTGAAGTGTTTGTCTCCCAACTTGACATCAACTAACCATTGATACTTCTGTGCTAGACTGTGTTCTTCCAGTGGAGTCACAATATCTAGGTGGAATGCCTACCTAGCAGTTCTGGTTCCGATCTTAGTAGTAAATGACTTTGAGGCGAAAGAGAATGAACTCCCTGAGAAGAATAAGACTTGGGCCATTTGGTCAACCATAAAAAACGATCTTAACATCAATACATCATAACCATAATCATATTCATGATTATAATCATAGTCATCATCACAGAACATGATGATAGAATCCATAATACAAGACAGGACTACAATCACAAGGCCACTACTTCTTCGTACCTTCCACGACATCCCCTGAAGGACCAACATCTGGAGCAGCAATAGAGAGCACCCTTCCTTTGGTAGGTTGGTGAGGCACATCTTCCACTGGTTTGGAGGTTCGAGACAGTTCTTCTGAATGTATCCAATCTTCTGGCAATTGTAGCACACTATGCTGTCTAGGCTTTTCTGTTGAATCATGCATTGTACAACTACGTGCCCCATCTTCCTGTAGATGTGGCAAGGTCCTCACCTTGAGCCATTGCTCGAACCAGTCTAGCTGTACCCAACAGTCTTCTTGCTAGCAACACTATGCCTCTCCTCAAGGGCTAAATCAGATTGCTATTTCCTTTCTTTCTGGAGCTCCCAGAACTCCCAAAACTTGACGCCCTAGAAGCAAAAGACCACAAGGTGAACTTTTTCCCCTTTTCCTTCGGGTACTCCTCTAGGAATAGTCTGCACTCATCCTCGTAGCAGGCAGCTAACTCAATGGCATCTATCAGGGTCTGGCATCAGAACCTGAGAACCCTCGATCTAAGTACTAGATTCAGTCCTTCCACGAACCTCTTCATTTGGTTCTTCTTAGTAACAATAACCTGTGAGAACTGCTCCAATCGATGGAAGGTTGTGTTATACTCAACTACAGTCATATTCCCCTATTTCAGGTTTTCAAAGTCGCTGTTTAGCTTGTCCCTCTCATGCTCAGGGAAGAATCTTGCATAGAATACCTCTTGGAAGTCCTTCCAAGAAATTATCAACTAGTCTGCATTGAGGAACCTGGTGCGGCACGTAGCCCTCCACCATTGGTCGGCATCGCCCTTAAGCTGAAAAGTGACAAGCCTGACCCATTCTCTATCGAGCACTCTATACCCTCTAGATCCTTTTCCACCTCTGGGAGCCAAGCCTCGCATTCCTTTGGCTTGCCATGCTCATCCAAGGTTAACGTGCTCAGGTGGCGGAACTGCTTTATCCATGAGTCTCCTTTAGCCTCGTTCTTGCTACTACTGCCTCCTAAAGACTGGACGAAGTCTTTCATCATCTTGCATATCTTCTGGCTCATGCCCCTCTAAGTACTGCTCTCCTTAACACCAGAGTCAGGTGCAAGGATCCTGCCACGACCTGTAACGCTCCGATCCCGGGCACGCTACTAAAATACAATATCATAAGCATAATTACATTAATTACATAAACATTAAATAACTGTAACTAAGGCTCACCTTCAGGATCTCAATGTGTGGTTAGAAGCTCCGACTCCTGCACTAGAACTCGACTGCACCAAACTACACCTGAAAATCAAACAAGCACGCGTGAGTGACATCTAAGTCACCCAATATGCGCCCCAAACATAGAAACCACAAAATCTCGGCAAAACTATTAAAACTTCGTTTTTTTAATTTCAAAGTTGGTTTTCTTTCGGAAATCCTCTTTTCTTTCTTTCTTTTTTTGAAACCACTTGGGGATTTAATCCCAAATTCATGCTCTTTTCAAAAGACATGTTTCTTTTCTTTTCTCAAAACATTTGGAAACTCATTCCAAAACCACATTCTCTTTCAGAAACACACATTTTTCATTTCCTTTTAAAACCTTTGGAATTCATTTTCCAAAACATATCCTTTTCAATACTTAAGATTTCTTCCCAAAATCACACTTTCAAATACCCATTCCTGACCAGATCTAGCCTAAAACACAATGCCTCTCGAGCTCAAAACAAAATCATGAATACTGGCTGGTAACTGGTTAAAATATCATCATTATTCCCTTTCAGGATTTAAGGACTATTTCATGAGTCCAATCCTGGTCAAACCACATTTCTTCTCTTTATTCATTTCCACTTTTCTTTACTGTTGTTACCTTGATCAGGGGTAACCAGGCACACAAGCAGTAGGCGAGGACATCATTTCCCCAACATCCCTGCACTATCGGGTGAAATTCCCCGTGTAGGATGCCACCGCCCCGGCCAGCCAACCTCAACTCCTTTTTCATATATGCACGGAGTTACGTATTTGTCTGACGCCCCATCGGTGACCTGAACAACTAGGTACAACGACCAAGGCTCAGCCTACACCGTCGGTGACCCGAACAACTAGGTATCAATAACCTAGGCTCAGCCTACACCGTCACGAGCTCGGTCACCCGAACAACTAGGTATCAAGACCTAGGCTCAGCCTACACTGTCTCAAGCTCGGCAACCACAGTCGTGTCTGGCAACTGGTTTCATTGGAGCCTCATACTCCTACCACGTTGTCGACACCAACCCCCATAGTTCCTTAACACATTATTAGTGTTCCATTTCAAAACTCTTTAAGCTTATTTTTTTTCAAAACCATTTCCATTTCCATTCTTTTCGTTGTAGGACTCTGTCTCCATGCAACACTTGACCCTCCACTGGGGTCCCAACTCAAATCATAAAAACCATGCTTAAAATCATAAATTGGGTCTCATGCCCAGAAACCACACATAATCAGTCATTTTGTTCATCTATAGGGTCTAAAACCCAAAACCATGCCCAAATCTATTTATTTGGGTTCGACATTCCTCCATGTCATTACATGGGGAAAACATCATTTACATATGCTCAATATACCTTTAAAACCATTTATCATTCTTTTTGCATTCATATCCACACATACCACGGCCAAGGCAAAAACGACAAACGGAATTTCAGGTTCGGTATACTGAAATCTCCTGATTCAATATATCGAACATCTTCGGTTTATCGAAACCCCCTGTTTTGGTCGATCGAGAGATTTCGGTCTACCGAAACCAACGATCCTGGCTTAATCTGTCAGGATTTCGGCATATCAAATATGTTCGGCATATCAAATTCCTCGTAGACAGGCACACCCCAGTTCCAAGTTGTGAAAATCGCCCATGATGGGAGCCTTGATCGGACCTCCCAAACACAAACCAAAAATTTCCAATAAATCATGGGGTGTAGATCCTTGAGTCTACTTGAAAACCCCTCAAACCATTCATGATTTCATTCACCATACCATTCACATGAAAAATCACAAGGGGAAGAAACTCAAGAACGACTATTATAGCCTTCAACCCAAAAATTGCATTTCCCCCCACAAATATCAATCCTAACCGCATGATATCTATGTTTTATGCATTACAACTCATTCTCATCGTTCTCCCTATTTTTCTACAATTTACATTCATTTTTCTCAATTTTTCATGCATTAGGCGTAATCAATAGAAAACATGTAAACGAGGTAGGGACAGCGCCGCATACCTCCGATGGCGCCCCCGACGATCCTTCCCGCACCCGGTGAGCCTCCTCGCGCCTTGGCAAAGCCTCTCAAGTTGGCGGATCACACCGACCACCACCACCTCCTCCTCGGTTGCGCGTCGTTCCTCCTTCTCATGGTCACCTTCTCCCCTCCTTGCTTGCCTCCACCTCGCTTTATCCCCTCCTCCTTCTGCGTCGTGCTAGCAGTCCATCTCATAAGAAATGACGATGAGGCACTGGCCACTGGCTGGTGGTGGCACGAGTGTGGAAGAAGAGGGAATGGTGCGAGCTCGTGAGAGAGAAGGAAAAAGAAGGGAGAAAAAGAAGGAAAGAAAAGGAAGAAAAGACTGGCACGTAAACTGAGGTGACTGTGCATCCTCAAACCGAACTCCACATTGGTCCTAAATCACAAGCAGGAGCATAGCAAGCCATCCACAAACTCACACACCTAAGAAATAACAGATTATCCATTTATAAACCATTTATACAATATTGTAATTAATTACATGGTTTATAAATAAAAATGGATAATCAGGCCCAGATGTCACATGACCTCAGCCTCTCGGTATCTTGCTGCCACCAAGAGAACACACAAAATAGTTAGGTGCAAAACTCTTCTATTGCAGTCCTACGGAGCCACTAGACTGAATACCACCAAGCCAATGCACTATGTGTAACCTATGCTCTGATACCACTCTGTAACGCCCTGCCCTAGAGGGGCTACCCAACTAAAATATCCAATCTCAATAACAATTATAATAACAATAATTAAAATAACTAGAAGCTACCTAAGACTAACTACCCAGATCTGTGTGCAATTAGTGAATCCAGAACACACACATCAGGGGTAAACTTGATGTGTCTTATTTAATTACTGCAAGTGCACGGCGTACTATGTAGTACGTGACAAATACGGTTGATCCCACAGAGAAAAGTGTTCAAGAACAGAGATTTATTATCAATTATTGAGATGAAAAAGTGAGAGAGATGATGATTAAGGACTAAACACTTAAGAAAAATTCAGAATAAATGAAGAACTAGGATTTTTGAATTCATTCCTATAAATATAAATGCATGATTAAATCCACTCTATGTTTCCCAATTGATCTAAATAATTTGATTCAATGATTCTTATCTTTACAAGTATAATCTATATGCAATACACCGTAGACCATCAAGTCAAGGAATAAAAATACAGAAATCAAATGACAGATGATGGAATTGAGATTATATACACAACCCCCAATTAAATATTCCCTAAGCATAGACTAAAAAGATGAAATTAATGTTAATCTATCAAAGTTTTTCGATTCATTGAATGATCTATGTAATATACATCTGTAACCATGCCGGCGAGGAGATTCCGCAAATGAATGCGAAATCGGTCGGCAAAATCACGTCGAAAAAGCAAAATAAAACGGAGTCGCCACCTAATCTATTATGGAAGACAAGGAAA